>VXBZ01005441.1:0-23808 GCA_013399135.1 Heliornis fulica
TGCATCTCCCCTTTCACTGAGCTACTTTCACTCTTGCTCATTCCTGTGCAATGTCAATATAAAATGCTCATCCTTCTCCAAGCTCCATCCCTCTGAGGGGCTGCAGGAGACTTTGTGCTGATAAAACAGCCCGGAGAAAGCCTTGGGAAGCGGAGGGACAGCAGAGTGCTGTGCACCCAGAGCCTGCCTGCGAGCACAAGGAGGTTTGCAAAGCTGTTTTCCAGGTATTTCATTAATCCAGGACAAAGCAAGGACATTCATTGGGTTTTACACAGCTTGTTCCTTTGGATACTTCTGGAAACAAGCTGTGTTTCAAAGTTAGCAGAGACTCCTGGATGGCAGCTGATCATCATCCTCAAAAACATCATCAGTATCTGGGAAGTGTCGATTTCTCAGCCCAGTTTGATTCCTCAGGGGGATTATAAATACTGGAGACAGTTTTGGGATCTTTGAGCTGACAGAGAATCCATTGATAAAGCAAATTGCTTGTGACTGAGTACAATCTCTTCATCTGACTTCTCCTATCAGTGTCCAGGAATGACCTTTAAGATTTCAGGCTGGATTTCTTCACCCTAAACAAACACAGGTATGGGAGAGACTGAGCATATTTGCTCTTTGCTGTGGGTCGAAACACCCTGGGCTCTGTAGATACAGTCATAAAGACAATTTCAGGCAGAACTGCCTTTCTTCACAAACTGGAGAAAAGATAAAACCCTCACCCTCTGCGGATGTGCTGCAAAGGTCTATTTGCTTTCTATTTCATCCACTTGAAAGACTCTTGGCTTTTTGCTTTCTTCCTCCACTTCTGGTGGAAGGTATGAAGGGAAACTCACAGACCTGTCTGCCAGCCTGTGCTTTTGTTTCCAGTGATTAATCCAACTGGTGCATTTCCAGCCCTGATATTTCTGACTATTTACATTCCTACAGCCTCCAAAATCAGTTCCTTGCCCTCCCAAACTCTGGCAGCATTTCAGGTTGTAATTACACTGGTAAGAAGAGACGGTGGAGAAGCTGGTTAATATCAAGGTCTGCTGGAGGGCAGGGTCCTGATTTCAAGCCATTCCACTAAATTAAAGTTTGTGGGTTTTTATTCAGAGCTCAAGCCAAGGTCTTTAAGCTCTAGAAAATGAACATGCCACTGTCATGTAAACTGATTTCCAGGCAAATTCCTTCGACACCGGTGCTGGAAACCAAATAGATCCCAACTGATCTGCAAGTCGTGGCTTTAAAGCACCAGAGCTCCCACCAGAAGTGGGTGACTCCACATGAGCCCCAAGACACACTCAGGCACTTTCTGCTCCACATCCAGCCTCTCCTGCTCCAATACAACCACAAAATCCCCCCAGCAGAGGACAAAGTGAACAGCAGCTCTCGCTGCCCTGCTCTATACCTGTTGCTGCTTCCCAGCAGGTTTTTCCCTCCTGGGATGCACAGAAATAATCAGGAATTCTTGCTCTGCTAGAGATGTGAATGTACAGGGTTTATTTCCAGATATTGGTGGAATTAAATGCCCAACTCCTGGTTCCAGGCTGATTGATCAGAGGCACATGAAGGAAGGGATGCTGCTCACAGCGAGGGGTTGGGGAGGGTTGGAAGATGACTCCCAGGGGAAAAGACTTCATTGTATTTCAGAGCACATCTGAACACGTGAAAGATTTAATATATGATTATTACAAATTAACCATAAATTGAAACCCAGACAGTTTCCTGTTCATGGGGTGGAGATGGAATATTAAGCACTTCATACAATTATGAGGAATTGTTTCCATTTGGCATAAATCATTCTCCGGTCTCCATTATCTGCCCATAAAAAGCACAAGTGTCTTGGCTTCACCATATAAATAACTGCCTTTAAAATTATTCTTGCAGGGTCTAGGAGTGATGGGCTAATCCTGTTATGAGGTTTTAATGCCAAATTACATGTTCAGACTGGAATGATACTATTAAAACTACTTCACAGATGAAGAGTGTAATCACAGTTATTCATTTCATCCATTTTCCCCATTAGTGCCTAATACCATTTACATAGACAAGGCTGTGAGCAACAGACAATGAGTCAGGAATCCACATACAGAGTTTGAGCTCCTGTAGCACCCCACTTTCCTCAGGTACACCAGGTTATACTTTGATATCTACCCACATAGAGTATGATCTGAAGCAGGGTAGTCCCTCCTCCCTTTCTCCAGGGCACCCAAGTTCATTAGATGCTTCAGCACAGTTTGTATTTGATCCAAACTTTCAGATGGAGCTCAGATGATCTGCTAATAAAGCCTGAATTATTTATGAAGAGTTATCTGGATGAGTTAGGCAGTAGGTGCACAACTACAGCTGAGGTTGGCTTGGAAGCCACCAGCACATTAAGACACACAGAAGCTCGTATTCAGCTGTTTCCCTTCATCATCCAATTTCTGGAAGGGCAGAGCATTCAGGATCAGGTTCTGCAGCTAATGATGATCTCTAGTACTAATTTGTGCATCTCAAGCAGATCATGCAGTGTAGCACATCCCAGAGTAAAGGGGTTTCTTTATTATAAAGTGTGTTTGTCTGCATTTCCTTTGGAACAGCAAAATTGCTCTTCAGTTTTCTGTCATACTGAGATATCCAGGAAATACAACCTCAGAGAGGTGAGATAATTACTCCTGGTTCAATGTTAGAAACAGTAAGACCAATTGGCAGACCTAATTAGCCCAAGTATCATTTCCATTAGTAATTAATATTTATATATTTGAATAGCTATCAAAACTAGCTTTGGTTTACTGAGAGTAAACCTGCAGGAGCCCGTTGCTCTCCAGTGAGGTGTAGCTCATTATACAGCACTAACAAATACACTTTGAGAGCCCCTTAACACTCAGAATTGATAATTATTATGTTGTTTTTTAAACCCACAACTTTAAATACCACATAAATAAATGCTACAAAGATTTTTCTATATGTAGCTTTATAATTAGCCTGAAACTTAACTAGTTAGTGAAGCTGTTTCTAACTAGCGTTAGCTAGTACAAGATGAATGGGAACTTCTCAGCTCAGACAATTCACTTAATGATATAATATAAATACAGATCATATATCTAATGATGATATAAAGCTCATGTGACAGTTTTCATCAGTAGACTATAAATCCCTTAAGCAGATACAAAGTGCTATGAATCTGTGAATCAAAGGTAGAGCTAAATAAACTCACAGGATCTTTGAAAAACAGGCAACGGACCATGACAAAGGGTTTGCTTTGCAAGGCTTTGGGTCCCAGACAGATGGAAACCAGTGGAAATTCTTCCTCTGATTGTTGTGCAGATTCCTGTTTTGGGAGAGAGGAGGAGAGGACTGCCAGGAACATGAGGTTTTAATCAAGAGACTGAGGCAGCCAAGCCAGACCTGATCAAAATGGGTAGATATTGAACCCAGACGCTCGCAACACACGGAGGAGGCTTCGGGTTTGTCCCACCAGTTCTGGCAGAATTGCTTCCAGTTCCTGCTGATGCAAGTTTCTGATGTCCAAACTAATATTTTGCTTCACAAAGGTGGTTTTGGGTGCTAAAAATGTTTTGAAACATCTTGCTTGCTTGTGCTGCAAGCCCAGATGCAGCAGGACCAGGGAAAAGGACCAAAGCCAGGAGAGCAAGAGTCTGTACGGACAGTACCGAAGGCAACAGGAGGAAATCAGCTGATATTCTTTCAGGTGTTTTATGCTAAAGCTGCTCATGAGACCTTTTCCTTGCAAGAGGTGGACTCACAGCACCAGCTAAGTGTCCATGTGTGCCTATCCCCAGCAGTAGACAACCCCTACGAGGATCCCTACGATGGTTCCCATCTCCCAGGGGAACACGATGGAGGAGTGTAAACAGGAGAGGTTCACCCCCAAGCACGGTACTTTGCTCCTGTCATGAGCCTCTGACCCATGCAGGTGGAGGTGCTGGAGGTATAAGGAAACCTAGACCACAGATTTCCTTTCTCTGAATAAGTTTTTCTTTTGCATGGTTTAAAATAATGTGACATATAAGGGGTAAGATTGAACAATATTGTCTTATATCCCCAGGGTTGACATTTTTACATTTACATACACAGAAAACAAGAAAAGGACCAAATAATCAAACACAAAACCATCAGTAAGATGAGGACCAATTAGTTTGATTTTCATCTGTGAGATCACACTGAAGGGGTCTCATTGGGAGAGTGGGGAAAAAAGCAAACCAACAAACAAAACGTTCAAACCATCAGAGACGTCATCATGTAAAGGCACCTTCTAAGACACGTGGCTGAGGGGGCCCTCCTGCCCAGCCCCCAGGTTCAGGAAGGACCCCCCCACCTTCTAAACCCTTTCTCAGAGACAGGTCTAGGTGCAACTAGGTCCAGTCTTAGTCCCATCCAACTACAGTTGATGTCTGAAGGATGATCTGTAGCCACATGTCAGAGTCAACATTTGCCCATCAGAGTTCCTGAAGGACTTTGACTGAAACAGCTCCACAAAGTTGAGACCAAGAGAAAGTTTATCAATGTGACAGATATAAAAGCTCGAGATTGCTGTTATTAAATGCACTTACTGCAACAGCACTAACATACTACTATAATTAAAATTCTATAATTATAATAAAATACCATCAAAATCCCATCCCAGGTAGTCTTCACCAAAAAGGTGAAGCCACAATGCTTACCAAGAAGATGTCCATATCTTGGGTGGAAAAGGAGCACAGCCCATCAACTGCCTCCTTGGGGTCCTTGGCTTCCTCTCTCTCCACAAGGATAATCCCCTTAACACTTGTCACACCCCAGCTGTAGCCCTCCCAGGGGTGACAGGTGAGTAGCTTGGGTGGAGAGTGAGGTGCTGTAGCTGTATGTGTAAAAAGCACACGCTGCTTTTAGCTCATTAGCATATTTAGGGGGATCAGCTTTAATATTCATTTCATATGCACAGCTCACAAACAGGAATTGCAACGAATCACCCTGCTCTCAACTACACAAACGTGCTCAAACCTTCAATTCCCTCCCCTCACTGCCCTACAGAACCAGGCACCCAAAAGGTGACTCCAGGGAGTCAAAGTCCCTTCTTTGCCACAAAATACCTTTTTATTCCAAAAAGAAGAGAGGCCCTTGCTGGAGATTTGGGATATTTCCTGGTTTGTGGCTGAGGATGTAACTGTTTGGCTGAGACTCTTGTGGTAAGGAGGCCTGAATGACTTTATAACCTCCTGCTGCAAACACTTAGCAGCTCGTTTCATTACACCTGATGGCTCTACCAAACACAGAGGGGACCTTAAGGCTTCCCATGCCAAAGATGACCCAGACACACACTACAGACCTTCCTGAGTCCAAGCCACATGTTTTATACAAGAACCAAGAGTCTAAACACAGTGTTGGATAACAGCCTTCCCAATCCCACAGCGAGGACACAAAGGTCCACTCCAGGCTGTGTGATGCCTCTTAAAGAATTCCTGACCATGTAAGGGGGACACACTGAACAGAAATCTTCTCTCTGCCTCATGTGTGTTTTTCCCAATGTTTTTTTTCCTTCTCATTTTCCTTCTACACCTGCTAATACCCACACACAGAGCTGCAGACATTCAAAACTAAATTAGTCTCCCTAGAACGTGGAGATGGATGTAGGGGCTTCAGGGAACAGGCTTTCCTCTGCCTCTTGCTTTAACACATTTTGAGACCCCACCTGGAGTGTTGTGTCCAGTTCTGGGCCCCTCAGTTCCAGAAGGACACAGAACTCCTTGAGAGAGCCCAGCTCAGACACCAAGATGATGGAGTGGAACATCTTCCTTATGNAGGAAATCAGCTGATATTCTTTCAGGTGTTTTATGCTAAAGCTGCTCATGAGACCTTTTCCTTGCAAGAGGTGGACTCACAGCACCAGCTAAGTGTCCATGTGTGCCTATCCCCAGCAGTAGACAACCCCTACGAGGATCCCTACGATGGTTCCCATCTCCCAGGGGAACACGATGGAGGAGTGTAAACAGGAGAGGTTCACCCCCAAGCACGGTACTTTGCTCCTGTCATGAGCCTCTGACCCATGCAGGTGGAGGTGCTGGAGGTATAAGGAAACCTAGACCACAGATTTCCTTTCTCTGAATAAGTTTTTCTTTTGCATGGTTTAAAATAATGTGACATATAAGGGGTAAGATTGAACAATATTGTCTTATATCCCCAGGGTTGACATTTTTACATTTACATACACAGAAAACAAGAAAAGGACCAAATAATCAAACACAAAACCATCAGTAAGATTAGGACCAACTAGTTTGATTTTCATCTGTGAGATCACACTGAAGGGGTCTCATTGGGAGAGTGGGGAAGAAAACCAAACCAACAAACAAAACGCTCAAACCATCATGTAAAGGGTGTGAGTCTGACACGTGGCTGAGGGGGCCCTCCTGCCCAGCCCCCAGGTTCAGGAAGGACCCCCCCACCTTCTAAACCCTTTCTCAGAGACAGGTCTAGGTGCAACTAGGTCCAGTCTTAGTCCCATCCAACTACAGTTGATGTCTGAAGGATGATCTGTAGCCACATGTCAGAGTCAACATTTGCCCTTCAGAGTTCCTGAAGGACTTTGACTGAAACAGCTCCACAAAGTTGAGACCAAGAAAAAGTTTATCAATGTGACAGATATAAAAGCTCGAGATTGCTGTTATTAAATGCACTTACTGCAACAGCACTAACATACTACTATAATTAAAATTCTATAATTATAATAAAATACCATCAAAATCCAATCCCAGGTAGTCTTCACCAAAAAGGTGAAGCCACAATGCTTACCAAGAAGATGTCCATATCTTGGGTGGAAAAGGAGCACAGCCCATCAACTGCCTCCTTGGGGTCCTTAGCTTCCTCTCTCTCCACAAGGATAATCCCCTTAACACTTGTCACACCCCAGCTGTAGCCCTCCCAGGGGTGACAGGTGAGTAGCTTGGGTGGAGAGTCAGGTGCTGTAGTTGTATGTGTAAAAGCATTCACTGCTTTTAGCTCATTAGCATATTTAGGGGGATCAGCTTTAATATTCATTTCATATGCACAGCTCACAAACAGGAATTGCAACGAACCACCCTGCTCTCAACTACACAAACGTGCTCAAACCTTCAATTCCCTCCCCTCACTGCCCTACAGAACCAGGCACCCAAAAGGTGACTCCAGGGAGTCAAAGTCCCTTCTTTGCCACAAAATACCTTTTTATTCCAAAAAGAAGAGAGGCCCTTGCTGGAGATTTGGGATATTTCCTGGTTTGTGGCTGAAGATGTAACTGTTTGGCTGAGACTCTTGTGGTAAGGAGGCCTGAATGACTTTATAACCTCCTGCTGCAAACACTTAGCAGCTCGTTTCATTACACCTGATGGCTCTACCAAACACAGAGGGGACCTTAAGGCTTCCCATGCCAAAGATGACCCAGACACACACTACAGACCTTCCTGAGTCCAAGCCACATGTTTTATACAAGAACCAAGAGTCTAAACACAGTGTTGGATAACAGCCTTCCCAATCCCACAGTGAGGACACAAAGGTCCACTCCAGGCTGTGTGATGCCTCTTAAGAAAGTCCTGACCATGTAAGGGGGACACACCGAACAGAAATCTTCTCTCTGCCTCATGTGTGTTTTTCCCAATGTTTTTTTTCCTTCTCATTTTCCTTCTACACCTGCTAATACCCACACACAGAGCTGCAGACATTCAAAACTAAATTAGTCTCCCTAGAACGTGGAGATGGATGTAGGGGCTTCAGGGAACAGGCTTTCCTCTGCCTCTTGCTTTAACACATTTTGAGACCCCACCTGGAGTGTTGTNGCAGAGTTTACTACCAAGCTCTGTTGGGTGTAACCACATCTCCTCTGTGACTGAGTGAACCTTGGATTCCTCAAGCCTTTGCTCAACATACAATCAGTTGTCATTAGCATAATATCATCCTAACAAAGAACTGGGCCCACTGACTTTGCAGAACCCATGGGTTCTGCTGCACCAGGTCTGGGCAGATCCTACTGGCTGGTTCCCACATGGGCAAGGACTGTGAATAGTCAGGGCACCAGACCCTGGGAATAAAGGGCTGAACTGAGATTTATGTTTAACTTAAGCTTCAGCTCCTAAAACCTGAAGCAGTTCTGGTCAGCTCTGTCCCTCCCACCCAGCCCCTCCTGCTGCTCGCTGCTCTGCTGGTCTCACAGCCCTCACAGACGCTGCAGGCAGCCATCCTCCTCCTCCTGGGAAGAGTCCATCAGCTAACAACAGCCTTGGCAGACTTCACCTGGGCTGTTACTTTTCCCACAGGTCTAGTCTACTCCTGGCTTTGCACATCCCACTTTGCACCAGTCTGCTCTTGGCTGGGTGCTCAAGAAAAAGCAGCTGGGCTTTGTTACTGCCACAATCTGGTTTAGACAAAGTGGCACAGAAATGTCTCATTTAAGTGTCTTCCCCTCTCTCTGAGTTGTGTGGCTTTTCCTCTGCTTCTTGCTTTAGTCCATTTTGAGACCCCACCTGGAGTATTGTGTCCAGTTCTGGGCCCCTCAGTTCCAGAAGGACACAGAATTCCTTGANCAGGCTCTTCTCAGGGATGGCCAGTGACAGGACAAGGGGAAATGGTCACAAGCTGGAACATAGAAAGTTCCATCTGAATATAAGGAGGAACTTTTTCCCTGTGAGGGTGACAGATCACTGGAACAGGCTGCCCAGAGAGGTTGTGGAGTCTCCTTCTCTGGAGACATTCCAGACCCATCTGGACACGTTCCTGTGTGATCTAATCTAGATGATCCTGCTCAGGCAGGGGGTTGGACTTAGTGATCCCTGAAGGTCTCTTCCAGCTCCTGACATTCTGTGATCTCTGAAAACAGCAGTCACAGCCATCTGCCCAGTGAGGTGGTTACAGAGCCCCATGACTGCAGGGGAACAACCTCTCCCTCCTGCTGGGAATGGGTGAGGGCTGTGGCAGGGAAGGGTGTGATGAGCCAGCATCCCACTGCTGCCAGGCACAGGGCTGGGGTTCCACCAGCCAAGGAGGACAGCAAGGAGCCCTGAAGAGCTCTGGTGTTTGCTTTTTGGAACTCCTGCTTCTCCTGGCTGCCAAGTGGTGACAATGTAACTGCAGGGACCTCTCTGCTTCCAGCTCTCCACGTTACATCTGGGCGCAATCTGGCCCTTGTTTAGCTCAGTCAGACTTGAGCTGCTGATTTCAGAAAGAAAAAGTCTGTGCTTTGTCACTCAGTTGGAGCATGAGGAGGTACCCTGTTCTCCTTAAGAGACAGATGGGCATCTTCAGAGACAGAGGGATGGACCTGGCACCACTCCATTTACCCCAGTTAGGATCCGGTTCCTGCAGGGCTAAAAAAGGCACGTTAAAAATCCTGTGCCATTAGGTAGAGTCTAGGTTTGTGTGTGTTAGTATCATTGCACAGCAAAGGAGATGCAGAGGCTTAAATATTTAATTGCTCCCTTTTTTTAGTCTTATACTGGAAGGGAAAAGTCATTGTGAGACTGAGGTTTCCTTTAATAAGTTAATCTGCCATGGGAAATCAAACCCACAGACATCAATTCACTTTTAGAAGTTAACTAGTTCCTGCAGTTAGTTCAAAGGCCTTTGGAGGAATTGCCTGATCGAAGTAAGTTGTGCTGTGAGCAGCAGCAGAACAAACAATGTTCCTAACAGGTCTGTGGCCTCATCCTTCCACCCCAGCTTTCTTCTCCTGCAACACCACCAGTTCCCTTCCTGCCTCCTTTCAGCCCACGCTGCTCATTTCTGCAGCTGAATCCATGGATAAGGAGAGGGAATTTGCAAAAGATCCTGTGAGCATGAGCAAGTCAAGCCTGAGATGTTCAGGTATGGACAGCAGCTAAGTCTCAGTTTTCATCCATAGCTTTTAAAGTCATCTGAGATGATGTCACAGTGATTATTTGGAGAAGCAGGTCACCTTGTGTGACAGTCCTGGCCTCTAGCAGAAGCAAGAAAGGACCTTGCATCTTCCCAACACCATCCTCCAGCCTCCAAAGCATTTTTTTACATAGAAGGGAATAATATTTTTCCATTTCCTCCACCCATGTTGCTCCTTGGTGTGGAGGCAGTGTTGGCTGCTGTCTGGTCTTACATTGAGAGCTTTGGGATTATATGATTTTTATTTCTTTCCTTAGTGGATCTTTTCTTTAGGCTGACTCTAAGCCATGCTGTCTCCAAAGCCAGCTCAGTCCTGGGGCCAGGCAGGCCCACAGACCCTCCCAGGAGGTGATGTGCAAGCAGAAAATGGGGAAAAAGGACACAGACCTGTCAGGATGGAGCCAATCTGCAGCTAACAGCACTGACTCACCTGTGTGGTTTGGTGCTGGGTGATGCTACTCCATTTATCTGCATTATTCTACTAGCAGGAGTATGGCAACCCCTCAACAATGTAGCAGAAATCCAGTGGCATTCACCAAATGAAATGCAGATTATTATTTCAACTGCAAAATACTCTTTTGACTGCTGGACACATACACCTTGGAGAAAGGGGAAGACACCTGTTGAATCAGTCTCATTTACCCAACATCTTATCTGGTTTATGCTTAAGGTCACAGCCTGGCAGCTGTTGCCTTCCAAATTTTGTTATGCAAAAACTTGCAATTCGGTTACTCTGAAGGGATTCCCTTGGCTTTTGCAGTCTCACAGTTTGGGGTACAGTCCCATTAGCAGAGCTGGTGGATGCTCCAGTCCATCCCTGCAGGATTTAGGTAATAGTTTCTATTTCTTCCAGTGACTGTAAGTTAATTCACCTCTTCTGGCTTCAGCTCTGGAGATGCTGCTTTCTCTTGGAAGGTGAATGATGCTTTTCTACCTATTGACACTGGAAACTGCAGCTTTCACTTTAGTTTGAGACTTGCAAGAATCAATAGAGTTTTAATCTATTGAATGAACTCTACTTACCCTAGTAAATAAAACTCTAATTTGTACTTAAAATCACCTTAGAATGGTGAGCAAGGACAAAACCACGCTGGAATCAGCAGAGCCCAAATAATACCTGCCCTAAGGAGATGCTTTTGCTTGTCTTTACTCCTGTGTTTTTCACTTTATTTCACCAATGGCCATTATGTCAGTTTGGTCTCTCCTGACATAACACACTGGTGTAACTCCCAGCATGAATGGATGGATGACTGGCTGAGGAGGGGATCTGGGTGTTGTCTGTGGAGCCTGGCCTTTCTTTCCCATTGTATGTGCCTGTCTCCTGCTGACAGCTGAGCAGACAGCGCTGTGGATTGTGCTATTTCATTTCTCTGCAGTGAATCCACCAGCTCTGCCCTGTCATTGCAATTAGTCACACCCTCTCAGGGCATTAGAATCCTCCCATATCGCATCCCACCGAGTCCTTCCTGGAGTGTGAGGAGCAGCAGCTCGCTCAGGAGCCTCATGGAAGAGAAGCATCCAGAGGAAGAGGCTGCTGGGAGCAGAGTTTGGCAAGAAGCACCAGAAATTGGCAATTTGATGTAACATTGACCTGTGGTTAAACACTGAGGCACTGATGTCTTGTGGGAATTTAGGGCTCTGCCTCCAGAAGCCAAGATAAAACCTTCCTCTGCCTTCTACAAGCTGGGCACGAGGTCTGACCTGTCAACAAGTAGAAACAGTGCTCAGCTCAGGGAGATGCTCTTGCACCTCATCCCAGGTGTTAAGAAAGTGCTGGTGTAAGAACAGGCAGATTTAACATCAGTGTCACACCTTACCCTGTGTGACACTGACCTCAAGGCAAGCACAGGCCAAATCAAACCCAACCTCAACGTGCAGAAACCAGGTGGTTCCTTCCCCAAAGGCTGCCCTAGCAGATAGGCTTAGGGGTGCCCCCTCCCCTTCTCTCTTGTGTTCCCAGGGCAGTGTAATCCTTCACCCCTCAACAACATATTAAATGATTATTTAGCCAATGTCTACACTAACCTTTAATACCTACTCGTTTGGCCGCTGAAAGCAGAGGACTTGGCCTCTCTCAGTTGTGGGATTGTAGATTGTGATTCATCACAGAGTTTCAGCCCAGAAAATGACATGGGTAATAGTTATCACAAGCCACCAAGCACAGTAATGACAGACAGATGTTGTGGTAATAAGAAACCAATCAATAATTCATTTGATATTCCTTGTGCAATTAATCATGATAAATTAATGTGGCTTTAATGTGGCACTAACACGCATTTCCTGGGCTCTCCAATGTAATTTAACAGTTAATGTGGCATCATTTTAAATTGCAGCTACCCTTGCTCTGCAGACACATGGAAATCATGGGAGCTGCAGCACCCAGCAGAGATGGGATAAGGGCTGGAAAGCTTTCAAAGGCAGGTTCTGGGAGGCTCATCTCCCTGGCTGTGAGGGTTTTGGTTTTGTCCCCTACCCTCTCCCCAGTCTCCAAGGGACTATTGCTGTGTGCAGGACAGAACAACACTGCCTGCACATGAGGAAAGCCTGTGATGCATTTGCTGATGCAATTTTTCATTAGCCTTGAGAAGTGTATGCACCCAGGTTCTTTAATCTACTGTACTCAGATACACTGGAGGAGCAGCATTAGCCACAAGCAGGGGATGCTTAAGTACAGACAGGAGCTAGAGGGGTTGTAAAGTTGTTCTCAACTCACCCATCACACCAAAAGCCTATTTTTTTTTCATGAATAGCAAGTCCTGCAGAAGAAAGTACTTTATCATGAGGTAAAGTGGATAAAAGATATTTGGAGATGCACATGAAGCAAGGTAGGAGCTGTGGATCCCCAGAGACTCCCCACAGGCTGGGCTCCCCTTTGAGGATTCCCTCCTCTAACTCCTGGTTAGAGTTCAGGGCTGGTCAGAACCACAACCAGCAGAGCAGGGTCCTGGCCCCAGGAGTTTAGGACAATTCCTTATTTTATTTTTAATTTTTTTTTCCCAAAACCCCAAACACAAAAGAGCCAGGCAGCCCCCCCCTTTAGCATAAAAACACTTTGCCTTGGGCATCAATCTAATTAAGAATTTGTTCACGCCTCTTTCTTATGCTTAGAGTCAAATGAAAGATTTGTTTGATTTAGCTGCTTTGCAAACAACCCCAATAAACTTCTGCCATTCTCTCACCTCCCTTTCAAGTGCTATCTTTTTTTGTCCTTGGATGCTCTAAATTATTAACATATTTTACAGTGTGCTCAAGATAAAAGAGATCTTTCAACTCTCATTCTCTCACCCCTCGGTTGAGCCACTCATGTTGTTTCTCACTGGATACCTTTGATCAACCTGCTTGTCGGATGTTAAACCACAGGACATCCCCAGTGAGAAAAAAAAAGACTCGGGAAGAAGCCTTTCAGCAATCCCTTGCCATCAGAATTTTCTGCTGAGCTAGGGCAGCACTTTGAAGTCACCCAAGCTCAGGGCCAGGCTCTGAGAGAGGTCACCCTTAAGGGGAAGAGAAGCAGAGTTGGAACAAGGACTACACGCTTGGTGTAAACATCTCAGGAGCATAAATAAGCAGCGTAATAGAGCTGGTTACAAATTTTGTTCCACTGGAAGTTGATAGGAGAGGCCAAACCCATTTATTGTCTGGTGGTCTCGCTGTTAACAAGGTCTTCTGTACTTTATTAACCCTTTCTGAACTGTTTTTTCAGCCTTAACGTGAAACGCCCTGGTGACAGGGTGGGACAGAGCAAGCAGCACCTTCTGCGTGTCACCCTGCTGCCTCTCTCGGGGTTAGTTAACACTGTTGAAAGAGAGGACAGCGTGGTGTAGCCCACAGAAAGTCCAGCAGCAGGACACAAAGCACCCTGAGCTCCATGCAGCGTGTCTGGTCACATCACTGCTGTATCCTTCAGCATCTGCTGCGCTCTTCAGTGAGAGCCTGTCCAGGGGCTTCGCTCCGCTGAGCTCTCTCCCAGTAAGACCACACTGGTGAGCGGCCCAGGAGCTCTCACAGGCTGGTACCAGCACAACCTGTGCGTTTTGGCCACTGATATTCAAACCAGGAGCTTCTGGAAGGAGGCAGCAGCCCTCCCCCTGCCTGGGAGCTGTCGGAGCTCCCGGGCGGGGGCACAGGGCCATCTAGGGGAGAAGGAGCTTATAGACTCCTAGGACCGTGCAATGGTTTGGGTGGGAAGGGACCCCACAGCCCCGTGGGCAGGGACACCCCCCACCAGGTTTCCCCAAGCCCCATCCATCCCGTCCAGGGAGGGGGCAACAGGAACCGCCCGGGGGTGGACACCCCCCTCTGCAGCCTTGGGGGCCGTCAGCAACGAGGTCAGGCTGACATCTGTGGGACCACAGCAACTAACCAGAGACTGGTCCAGAGACCAGGCAGGGGGTTGGTTTTGCTACAGGTGTGTGATAAACAGCAGGTGAAGCGTCTTCTCCGCCTAGGACACCCCCGTGGGTCACCCCCCTTCCTCATAGCAGGCACAGAGTGACCTACAAGCTGCTCTGCAAAGCAAAGGGCAGACATCAGAGCCCGTAAAGATGTGTGAAATTTAAAGGGCATCCCATTATCCTGAACACAGGAAAATCTGGAGCTGGATCCCACTGGAACAGACACCAGGCTGTTGTAGCTGGAGATGATCTTCCATGCATGGTCGGTGGGATTAAAGGGGTATCATCTGCACCCAGAGTGAGGTGCAAACTACACCTATCCCATAGTGTTCCTGTCATGAGCAGTTTCTATCATTATCATTACCCTCCACCAAAGATCCATCCAGTGACCTTCCATCCCTTCAGGCACCGCTCTGAGAGAGCCAATACCCATCCAGACCTACCCCATCTCGTGTGCCAGCTCACTGTGGAGGCCCCTCTGAGACCAGGAATGTTTATTGGTTTTTCCAGATGCACATCTGGAGAGCCACACAGGATCTAACCCGTGTCCCTTGTTTACCAAATTAAGCAGATGTTGGAACTCAACCGTACCCACAGATACAGTAACTCCTCACCCACTGCAAGGCTAGTGTAGAATGTTCTGAGAAAAGGGAGTTTGTTGATATTTTTTGAGGATCCTGCCTAATTTCAGAAATGGTGCCACGTTTTCAGAGCCTGCCCAGGCTGACTGGAAACACACAAGCACATCAGAGCCACGAATTCTGGTCCAAACTTTGCTACCCCCAGAGATAAGAGACAAGGCAAAGGAGAAAGGAGTCTCAGGAAGGTGAAATGACTTCTCTGTGGCCATGTTGTAGTGGCACAGATGTGAAGAAGTGGTAGATTGTTATTATTATCATCATCATCATCATTATTATTACCCTCCAGTCCTGTGCTCTTTTCTTAGTCTGATGCCTGCAAACAGAAGCACAAAAGACACTGACCTCTCTCTGCCACGTGCAGACATGTCAAGTGACTTGAAGTCATTTCTTTTGTAATCTCAGAGGTCAGTGAATATGATTCTGCAGGCCCTGCAATGCTGTGGCTCTTCAGTACCTACTGACAGTACCTGGCTTACTCTCCAAAGCTGAGTCAGGATGGAGCTGTATGAATCTTCAGGGTCCTGACTGCCTCCATGTCATTTGTCCCTTCTATAGGTCACCCAGTGATGGCTACAACTGATGTGCCCAGAGGGGTTAAGAGCCATACAGTTCTTTTAGGAAACCTACAATAGGCCCTGTTGAGACATTTCATGCCCAGTGTGAAGACCAGAAGAAGATGGGAGGCCAAAATCAGCACTGGTGGTGTTTCAGTCCTGGACACAACCATGGTCCAATTTGATACAAGCAATGGTCCCACTCAATGGGTCTGCTCTCCTGGGCATTCAAAGCTAGATGGACCTTCATAGTAGTTCCAAGCTGTTGCCATTGCTCCAGGCCTAGTAGAAATCAGAACACCTAAAAATACCAAATTACTTCAACAATAAGATCCAAAAAAAATCAGCAATAAACCACCAAGGGCAAGAGGAAGATACAAATCCTGGTAAACAGCCAATCTCACGTGCACAAACCAGAGCCTTACTCCACTCCTACTCAATGTGCAAGTGAAACTGATTACACCATGCTGGCAAAACAAGCAACCAAACCCCCCACCAGCCACTAATAACTGAAGATTTGCCTGGCAGGAGTGGTACAAAAGTCTTTGGTTATTAAGGTAATGAAGTCCTTGCTTATCTGTACATGCAGTCTCCCTGATTTAATCCTGTAATCCTTCCTAGATCCCAGCTACTAGATCATCCTCTTCCTCCCACAGCTCTCCCTTGGCGTGTCTATCTTCATCAGCCTTTCTGATAGGAGCTGAGGGACATCTGCGGCTTGGAACGAGGCTGATCAACAATGACTGATGGAAACCAAGAGTAGAAAGGATTCCTCAAAAATGAGCCAAACCACCCTGATCATTTTAAACACAGACCCAAATTTGTCATGATACACGAAGCCGCCTCTGCACGGGGAAGATTGACACGTGCTATAAATAGAGAGGTATTTGTGTAACAAGTTGCAGAACAATGTAATAAACTACATTTTTCATCTGACAGTTCTGCCTGAAATCTGGCCACCAATCCATCCAAACCCAAATTTTATAGATTTTTCAAACTAATTCTGGACAACTGCTTTTTTAACCTGTCAAAAGTTTCTTTCTGAGGCTCTGAACGTGGTGTTGGGAGGGAGGGAAACAGCCTTTCCACCACTCCCAGCATTATCAATATTAATGATTCTGTCAGCAGGATTCCCATTTGCTCTTTTATTGCTCTAGGACTCTGCTGTGTTAACAGTATTATAATTTGGTTTTGTCAGTTAAGTGAGCCCATATGCCCCTAATACAAACAAGGAACAGATTTATTGAGAAAATGGGGCTATTTTTAAACCTTTTTTTTTCCGACTAATTTGCAGCCAGTTAGTGATGTCACCTACTTTGAATGTTAGAACATCACAATGCTCCAAACCACTAAACTCTTGCTTTGTGTACTTTTCTGTACACAAAAAAAAAAAAAAAGGGAAAAAAAGAACTTGGGAAACTTCAATTATTCACATGCAAAACATGTGGGTAAATTGTTTCAGGTTATGAAACAACAGCCTGCACATTTAAGAGGAAAATATACAACATTTTCCCTTGAGGGTACAGGCAAAACCATCATGTCCAATGTGTCACCTATTTTCTTTCTGAGAACAAGCTTGGTAACAACAAGAGGCTTCTCAGGAGAATCAAGCCAAGAGTTCAGTGCTCAGCCATGTGCTCTCAATAAACAACATCCCCTCTCTCAGACCATCAACCTGAAGTCCTGCTCCTTCTCTCACTCACTATAAATGGGTGAAGTTGCAGGAACTTGCTGGTTTTCAGCCTCTCCCATCAAAAAACTGACATTCCAGGAGATCTTTGTGCAGAAACTGGTTGCAGGTCCTTGTAGCTAACACAAGTAGGGCATTGGGTGGAGTCAGCAGCCATGTGGTGGCTACTGGAGCCTTCCAGTTACACCAGTTACATCACTGGGGTAGGGATCTTGCTCAGTGCTGCTGACAGCTTGGCTTCAGCAGAGAAGTTTTTCCTCTTTCTGTGCAGAGGTCCAAGGTCTCTTCTAAGTCCAACTCTTGATAAGAAAATCTGGTCCCAATATTCTATTTTTAAACCTCCCCTCCATGATTTAGACATTGAGTCATCTGAAACAAATCTAACATAATACATGATCAGGTATTTTAGCAACCTTTCATTGTGTTCCTTTGGGTCAAAGCATCAGAAATACTGAGAAGATACCCTTGTCAGCAAACAATGATAAACTTTGGAGAGCCACTAACATTGCTCCCATAAAGTAATAAATATTTAAGATCAATGTGTAACTGCTGTATTCCAAGAGTATCTCTACACAACAACTTCCCATCTGTTCTTCCTCTCCTTTAGGAAATAATGGGGGAAAAAAAGAATTAAAAATGAAACCTTATCCTAAGAAAAGTGTGTAACCCACCACCTGATGTCAGATATGTAGAACACAATTCTTCTTTCATTTATATCACTTCTATTTTGGTAAAGCTTCTACATATTTGCATTGAGCTGATCCAAATTTCCTTTGCTTAGTAAGGAAAAATCAACCTTATAAACTCCAGGCACAACATGATCCACTGTGTGGTGTAGACCAGGCTCCTTGTCCATTCTCACTGAGGAAACAGTAATATATTGTTAACATTTACACTGCTGACTGGGTCAAAAATCACCTCTGACCATTGCTGATGTGCTGTGGAGCTGCACATATATTTATAATGACACTAATGAGTTTTCTTTCATGGCCTTGGGTTCTGTCCAGAATTTCCAACCCTGCTGTCACAGTCCGTTTTGGGTGGATGTGTGATGGTTCACTCTTACACCTGTGTGGAAGCACATTTAAACCCATAAACAACATCTTTGAGACACTGAGAATCAGATGATGAATCACAGAACCACAGATGGATTCATCCAACTGGATTCCAGAGAAGGAGATGCCACAACCTCTCTGGGCAGCCTGTTCCAGTGATCTGTCACCCTCACAGGGAAAAAGTTCCTCCTTATATTAAGATGGAACTTTCAATGTTCCAGCTTGGACCAGTTTCCCCTTGTCCTGTCACTGTCCATCCCTGAGAAGAGCCTGGCTCCATCCTCCTGACACTCACCCTTTGCATACTATAGACATTAATGAGGTCACCCCTCAGTCTCCTCTTCTCCAAGCTGAAGAGCCCCAGCTCCCTCAGCCTGTCCCCGTAAGGAAGATGTTCCACTCCATCATCTTGGTGTCCCTGAGCTGGGCTCTTTCAAGGAGTTCTTTGTCCTTCCTGAATTGAGGGGCCCAGAACTGGACACAATAATCCAGGTGGGGTCTCACCAGTGCAGAGCAGAGGGGGAGGAGGACCTCTCCTGACCTACTGGCCACCCCCCTTCTAATACACCCCAGGATGCCATTGGCCTTCCTGGCCACAGGCCACATTGCTGGCTCAAGGTCACCCTGCTGTCCCCCAGGACCCTCTCACCCCCACTGCTCTCCAGGTTGCCCAAAGCCCCATCCAACCTGTCCCTACTCCATCCAGTCCTGAGAGCTTTGGCCCAGGCTCCTTAAGGCACAGATCACACAACTGAGGCTCCCTGGACCGACGGCCTGGAGGTAACGGCTGATCTGTTGATTTCAGAAGCACATGAAACAGACTGAAACAACTCACACTCTCTAAAACATGAGAGATGGAAAAGAGAAGCAGGAGAAAACACTAAAAAGTGGATGGTGTTGCTTATCTCTTTTTTTTTTAATAAGAAAAAGGGAGGTGATGCTACTTCCATTTGTAGATACTTTATCCTATCACATGATACGGCTCTGAGCCTTGTCACAGCCTTTCCAGTTTTAGCATGTAAACCAACCTTGATTTCTGTTTTAAATTTGATTTAACACACACACCCAACTCTGGAAAACATTGGTGTATTAGCCTGAAATAGTACAAAAAAAGAGATTAAATGAAATTCTTAAAAATCACTCATGTCCTCTGCTTCCAATCCCCTGCAGCCAGGTATTACTCTTCACCTTGACTTCTCATTTCTTCTCTGCTGTGTCAAAATAGAACTGGAGAGAAAAGAAATAGGAATAATATCCTTTAAAATATGAACCAACCCAGTTACTTATCTAATACCTGTCACCCTGCCTTAACTTTTATATTCCTTATGTTCATGCTTCCTGGAAGATTTAATTTTCTAGTGGGAGAAAAACAGCTCCTGAATGTTCTGCTGTCAATCAGCTGTTGAATTTCTCTCTGGCAAATGAGACCGAGGAGTCAAGGTGGTCCCTGCCTTCTTCTTCCAGCCACAAGATGGCAAACGAGCTTTTGGCAACCGTTAAATCACAGCACCTCTGGTTGGAAGGGGCTGAGCAGAAGCCAAACACCGAATCTAACCCTGTGTTCTGCACAGCCTTCTCCTGGCAGGGCTGGGCTTGGAGACCACAGCACAGATGAGCTGAGATGGAAAAAGATCCAGAGGATCAAAGTATGTCTGTACTCTGCACATGTGTGTTTGGTGGAGATCACTGGTGGTGGTGAGTGAGGAGCAGAGCTCCAGGGGGATGTAGGCCAGCAGAGTTAGTGCTTCCCAGGACATGGAGGCTTCTGCTCCCATTGCTCCCGTGGTCACTAGCCCAGCAGCTGCAGAAACAGCCCAGTGAGAATTTGTAGCACTGGCCAGACACCTGCAGAGAGCATGTCCTGCTGCTTGAATGTTCATCCAGTTCCTCAGCTGGACATCTCAGGATCATCAAATGTGTTAGTTTGGAAGGGACCCTTAAAGCCCATCTAGTCCCACCCCTGCCATGAGCTGGAACACCTTGAACTGGATCGGGTTCCTCAGAGCTTCATCCAACCTGACCTTCAATATCTCCAAGGATGGGGCCTCCACCACCTCTGTGGGCAACCTGATCTAGTGCACAGGTTGTGAACCTGTTATGAGGGCTGCAATTCTGAAGGTACTCCTTCAGGCACAGGAACATTCCTTCATTCTTTCATTCCTTCATTCCTTCATGGCACAGGAACTACAGTCACAGCAAGACAGAAGCACCCACTGCCACATCCCTGCCATTCCCTGCTTGTTCAACAAGCTCCTGAAAAACAAGTTTTTTTGGTGTTATTCTTTCATCCCCACACCATAATACCATCCTGCCCTTCATCATCAGAAGACAACCCCACCCCTGCCAATCTCAGTTGTGATTGCTGAAGTGCTTACTCCAAAACCACTGTGGTGTTGCCCTGAAATTCCTGAAGCTCACCAAATCACCATCACTTTCATACCTCACACCTCCACCTGGCCCTGGGTTTCACCATCATAATGCTTCTCAGTTCTTCCTACAGGTGATGTCCAACAGACTGCTCATTACACCACGACAGACCACTAGTCCCTGAAGGCTTACACTGCTTTAATGATGTAAAAATGGACTCTGTGCCACCTTAATTAGTGAATGTGTAAAAAACTCAACGGGGCAAACTGCTCACAGTAACCTGGACAGGGTATTACACAAACCAACTGCATTTCAAATCTCTTTTCTAGAAGAATTTGAATTTAGAGGTCCAGTTTTATGCAGAAAACATGTTTACATATGAACATTTGCTTTATTATATGACTGAAATGAAGATTTCTGCTCCTGCACTTATGTCAGCAAATTTTCAGCCTCTTTTCTCTCTATAACCACACCAGGAGTTAAGAACAGACTGCGAGCTTTAAAAAAAAAAACCCTAAACCCTAAAACCAACAGAAACAAGCATGTTTTGTGAGCTGTTTGCAACTGGGGGGATGGATTACAAAGTAAGAGGCAACTTGTGTTTGAACCTGCAGCCAGAGCTTGGACCTGTCTTTGATCTCAGACCCAGCAGCTCAAAATCCAGCTAAAGCCCATCAGCTGCTGCCACCAGGTGGCACCGAGATGTCCCGTCCACCACCGCCACCACCCCCAAATCTAAATTCACCTCTGCAATTCCTTCTCTAGCTCTTGGGGATTTAATGAGGAAGACAATGGAGGAGGGAGAGACACCCCCCACCTCAAAAACACCCCCAGGTTGGGTGAGCTGCGTGCGGAGAAAGGGACGTTGGCTGCTTCTCCTGCACAAACACGGTGTGTCATGGCATGATGAAACAATTATCAATCAGATGTGTTGAACAAAGGACTTCTGTTAAAGGACATGAAAACAAGGGAGCCAAGTCAAGGGGGAATTAACCCTTGGGAAGGGAAAAAAAATGCTCTTATCTGACCTCAGGAGTCGTTGTCCTTCAAAGCCAGCGATGTGTCTTTTCCTTGCTAACTGATGGTGAAAATAAATGAGATTTCAAGTGAAAAGAGATATTATTATTTAATAAACTGTGGTAGAGTTACCACGTGAGAAATCAGGAGGAAGAAAGCTCTGGTCACCTCTGAGACACTAGCAGCACCCTGCCTTTGCAACGTCCCCCCAGTATTTTCCACTAACTGAGCCATGGGAGAATTTAAGAGCAAATTTTAGGAGCCTTGATCACATCTTCAGTGTGTGTAACCTCAAGGTTATCACAAGGTATTTGTTCCAATAAGTCAGAGCTGTGTTTGGTAGAGAGAACATCCTTTCTGAGTAGGGAAGCTACTGGTTTGGACAGGTACCCTCCTGGGTACCACCTTGTGTCCTTCACTCCCCTACTTGATCCCTCTGTAGATGCATTTTACAAGAGGAGTTGACATGTAAGACAAGGTGAGAGCTGCTGTATTTTAAGGCCACACATGGACAAACATCCAGAACCTGAATATATCATGATACCAAATAGTGTCACTGTACTTACAAAGTTCCTCAGGGGTCAATGTTCAGCAACTAAACCTCATACAACCCCAGACTGGTTTGGGCTGGAAGGGCCCTCAGCCCCTCCAGTGCCTCCCTGCCATGGGCAGGGACACCCCCACCAGTCCAGGGTGCCCTAAGCTCCATACAGCCCGGCCTTGACCCCTGCCAGGGATCCAGGGGCAGCCCCAGCTTCTCTGGGCACCCTGTGCCAGGGCCTCCCCCCTCCCCAGGAAGGATTTGTGCCCCCCAGCTCCTCTCCCTCTGCCCTCCTGCAGCTGAAGGCCATTGCCCTGGGCCTGGCCCTCTCTGCCCTGGGCACCAGCCCCTCTCCAGCTCCCCTGGAGCCCCTCAAGGGACTGGAAGGGGCTCAGAGCTCCCCCAAGAAGCAGCTTCTCCAGGCTGAGCCAGCCCAGCTCTCCCAGCCTGGTAGAGAGCAGAGATGTCCCAGCCCTTGGGTCATCTCCATGGGCTCTTTGACTGTCCCCAGCCAACAAGTCCATTCTCTGACTTGGCCTTTGAGGTGAGCTCATCCCTTGTGCTGGATTTGCACAGTGCTGGGACACCACCTGAGTCCCAATCAGATGCTGAAGGCTGGATGTCCAGTAGGAATTGACCATCACAGCTGTCCTGAGATACATGAGCTCACAGCACATCACCCTGACCACCCATCTTGGGTTACACCAGCCTGATCCAAGACACTATCCCAGTTATACTGGCACGAGGATCAAGCTCATCAGGGTCCATTTTGCTAAACCAGCCACATCATCTTGGATGACTCTTCAAAGTGATCTCTGGCTTTTGATAGAGCTGTTCTGGACCATATCCTGAGGACATCTTCAAATGAAATGCTTCTAATCCCTCCAAAAATATAAATACAGACCGAGGGAGGAGTTTCTGGCAACTACAGAGTGAGTTAATTAACACAGGCACTCATGTATTACTTCACAAAAGATCATCAGTTCCATGAGAACTCAGTATGTCTCTTCATCACTGCTGTTAAAAGCAAAAGCAAAGATTATTTTAATATTCTGTCCTTCCCTTCTACTCCAAGGAAAACAAAACCTTGCTTAAAATTGTTTATGAAGCAAACCTCACTAAGGGAGGAAATATTTCTGCCATTAGGTAGCATTCTGTGAAATCCATTTGGAATTTTTCCTGGGTTCTCTGCCTTAGTTTCTAAGTTAAGGCACCAACACTACAAGAGATGGAGCTGAGAGCCCATTTACCCACCATCCCGTCACGGGTGGGCACGTTGCCACATGGGGCCTGGATCCTGCCCCAGATGCACGTTGTACCTGGGTTATCTCTTAGTAAACCAAGTGAGACAAACCACAGCCTAGGTTAGGTACAGAGATTTCCAATTTCCTGACAGCTTAGAAGCACCCAAGTTGGTGCTGCCTCAACCCCAGCATCTCTTGTGCTTTCGCCCACGCGCTCCTGGCTCTCCCCGTGGTTCTCCTGATCCTGCTGTGAACTGAGAGGGAAGCCACCAGAAAAACAATAAAATAAAACTTTTTAAATGTTCATTTCCTCCTGGTTTGGCTTCCTGAGGCTGAACCACAACTGCTTTATGGAGCTTTCAACTTTAATCAGAAAGCCTTGTGCAGCACACCCCCATTCTGGCATCTCTCTGTCAGCTCTTTCTGCCCACAGGCAAAGCAGGGCCTGAGCTGTGTCCTTCT
>VXBZ01005441.1:25286-51995 GCA_013399135.1 Heliornis fulica
TGATCTAGTTGGGGTTGTCCCTGCTTCTTGCAGGGGGGTTGGACTAGATGACCTCTGGGTCATCCAGGGGTTAGATTAGGGGTTAGAAGGGACTCTGGGAGTCCCTTCTAACCCCTAATCCTTCTATGATTCTATATGATTCTATATTTGGGATCTGCAGTGGCAGATTTGGTGCCTCCCAGTTGAAATCCTGTTCCCACCAGCGTGAATTAGAACTGAAACTCATCAGGACCAAAATTCCATCCTCGCTGTCCCAGCCATATCCCCACTGTGACAGTTTGGAAAGAGGATGAGTTAGGAATCCCCTGCACTGGTATTACTGGGCTGAGAACTTCTTGCCCTTGAGCAACCTGTCAGTGGGCCAAGTGCTGCCAAATTCTGGAAGGAATCAAAGGCAACTGAACTGGGAAAGGGTCTGGCTCTCTCTGCCAGACTGAAAGGAACCTTCAGAGCTATTTCAACCATGATGCCATGTACAAGCTTTGCAGTGCAAGAGGAAATGCATCATACAAAATGGTTTGGGGGTTTTATTTTTCCTCAAGGGTGAATTCACTGGTTTCCCTATGCTGACTATTAGCATAAAAAACAACCTTAAATTAGGTATTGCCTGAAATAAATGCCATTGATTAAGTCAAATAAAAATATCACTTGGCCCCATAATGACAAATTTCCTGGCTGTGCTCCTGTAGACCAAGAACTTGTTGCTTTTGGGAACATGAGTTGCTGGCAGTAGCTGGGAAGGAAACTGCTTGCCAAGTGTCTCCATAGGAAATTAAATAATTGAGAATATTCGCTAACGGGGAAAGGAAAATAATTGCTCTCTGTAGAGTACAGACCCAAACATCCTGAACTGACATTGCTCCTCCTGACATAGTGGAGGTGAAAGCTGAATGTTTGTTGTCATTCACTACTCAACAAAGCCAAGAGAAGGTCCTTCAGCTGGCCCATAATACTTCAGAGGGGAGGCACAGTCCTCCTCAGCATCAGGATGCTCTGCCATGGAAAAGAGGGGGGTTAAAATATTTCTCATCCAGATCTAGATTGGAGTGTTGTGTCCAGCTCTGGGCCTCTCAGTTCCAGGAGGACACAGAACTCCTTGAGAGAGACCAGCACAGGGACACCAAGATGATGGAGTGGAACATCTTCCTTATGGGAACAGGCTGAGGGAGCTGGGGCTCTGGAGCTTGGAGGAGACTGAGGGGTGACCCCGTTAATGTCTATAAATATGTAAAGGGTGAGTGTCAGGAGGATGGATCCAGGCTCTTCTCAGGGATGGCCAGTGATAGAACAAGGGGAAATGGTTCCAAATTGGAACATAGAAAGTTCCATCTGAATAGAAGGAGGAACTTTTTCCCTGTGAGGGTGGCAGATCACTGGCACAGGCTGCCCAGAGAGGTTGTGGAGTCTCCTTCTCTGGAGACATTCCAGACCAATCTGGACACGTCCCTGTGTGATCTAATCTAGATGATCCTGCTCAGGCAGGGGGTTGGACTGGATGATCTTTCAAGGTTCCTTCCAACTCCTGACATTCAGTGATTCTGTGATCCAACTGGTGTAAACTGGAGCTGTGCTGACTGCATCCCAGAGGAGGACCTGAGCCCTCTTCCCTCTCTTTACCAGCCATGGAGGAGAACTGGTCTGCATGCATTTGGTAGATATTGGGCTTGATTTCTGTTGGGATGTGGTGAGACTGACCCCAGCAGAGAAATAACAGAATAAGGGGATGTGGGATTCCAGATTATGGGAATTTCTTCATGATCACCAGACTTTCTGCCGCTGTAATGGGCTAAAACATTTCATTATCTGGGTAAAAATCAATTATAGAGACTCCATACCTGCACATCCCTCTCCCTGTTGGCACTTAGTAAACTGTGAGGAGCTCTGCCATGGGTTTTACCCTCTGGGCAATCCCTTCTGGGAGCTGGGCACTGCAAAACACAGCACTGGGCTTAATCCAGCCAGTGCTGTGAGTATGACACACACAGACTTTAAAAAACCTGGAGAAGAGCCTGAAAAAGCAGCGTGTCGCTGCTGGGAATCGCTGAGGATTCCTGGCTGAAGGGCTGGTCTGGGAAGGAATGGCTGAAATGGGCTTCTCTGGAGATGGAGAACCTTCAGGGACCTTCCCTTGGGAACAGAGGGGGTTTTCTTCATTCCAGAAATATCTGAGCAGAGGAGGAGAGACTTGAATGAGGGTTTCTGGCTGCTTCACTGGATGGCCTGAATGGACAGAGTTGTGTTTTCTGTTTGTTTCCTTGAAAGAATGCCAATGTTTGTTGAGCATCTGTGCTGTGCTTGGACTGGAGGGTAGAGAAACCAGATGGTGTGTCAGAGAGAAGACACCAGTGCTCCCCATCTCCCTGTGCTCACCAGAATGAAGGAGATGGGACCCAGTCACCCCTACACCCTCTGCAAAGCCAGGCCAAACTCTGCTTCTTGCCCATTAAAATTAAACCAAGATTCAATTTTACTTGTTAAGGAGTGTTTAGAGTTGTTTAAAGGGTTTTAAGAATTCTTAACATTTATTTCTGAATCATAACCCAAAATAAAGACTCTGGTTCACCTCCTGGGTGCAGGCTCAGTCTGTAGCACAGTACAAAAGCCTTTGCTTGTAGTAAGATTTGTTGGTTTTCACCATTCCTGTTGGCTGCATTTTCTGTCACTGGCTTTGAAAGCACCACAAGCATCTAGAGCATAAGTTATCAGGACCTTAATTTCATATGTAATTAGTAGAAATACACAACTGTATTCTGTTAAACCATTTGCTCTGTGGCCAGAATTGTCACAGAAGCCTTTTAATTTTAATAGACTTGGGACCCAAAAAAAAAAAAAAAGGACCTAGTTTTCTTGCTCCTTTCAATTTTCCCCTTCATCCTCTCATAAATCCCAGTGGGCAGCCATGAATGATTCAGGCCTTTTCCATTTCTTTTACTCACAGTAGGCATGAAGTTGTCTGGAAAAATCCCATGGACATCTCAGGGACACACACAGATGTGAGAGTACAGCATCGTTTAATGTGGTGGCAGGAGGGGAGGAATGAAGACATAAAGGGCAAAATCCCTGGAAAAAATCTGGATTAATTTGTCTTTAAATAAAGGCCAGAAACAACAAACACCAGAAGGGTGGTAAATCAGAAGGCCAGAGGCTCAAATAAGCTATCACTGATCTTAAGACTCATCCCAACACTCTTGACCAAGACTGATAATAGGATAGCTCAGAAAATGTAAAAATCTCACTACAGCATTAGACCTGGGTAGTAGGTGCCTCCAGAGCAGCTGACTTACAGGAGATAAAAACAGCTTAAACCCCAAAGGTCAAAGGAAGCAGTTTTAGCTCCAACCACAGTCCTCCATATCATCACCTGCTTTCATCAGAGTTCATTCATGCAGGAGTCAGCAGGGAGGAGAAATGGGTCTTGTTTGCAAAGAGGAACAGCCAACAGATCCTATTTACCCAACCTCAGGAGTCACCCAGGAGTTCACATTTTAAAATATATATATTATATATATATATCTCACCACATAAAGCATATCTCACTGCTTTCTGACAGAGAAGACATGTAAACCTCCATCTTTTCCCTTATCTGGAGAGCAAGTAGAATGTTATTTATAGTTACCTGAGCTTTCCACTTCTCAGGGCTGTCAGCACCGATCCTCTGCATGGAGGGAAAAACCTTCAGATGCTGTAGAACTTTTCAGCTGGGTCAGCTTTGTTGCTAGGCACTAAAGAATCATTATTGTTTGCCCTCTATATCTTGTATTTTCAAATGATTCCAAAAATCTACCTACAGACCTCCTGTCCATGGGACTATCTGCATCGTTTCCCAGATATGTTCCTGTTTTTCTGCACAGAAAAGAAATTTCTCCTGGCAAAAACTGATAAAATCCCTTTATTTGACTTCTGGACAGTTAATGGCCAGGCTAGAACAACAGCTCAGCTGTTCCCACCAGCCTGTTGAACTTCAGCCTGGCAAATTTTGATGGTGAATGTGCAGATGAAATGGACAGTGGAACACAACAAGTCCTACCTGGAAGGTCTCTCAGCATCTCACCCCAGAGATATGGGAACACCTCTGAGGTGCCCCATGACTGTTATCTTTTCCCTTGTCTGTACTCTCTGATTTTTCACATATTCATCTCCAAGGTTCTACTCGACAGCGTATACGGCATCACCGTAGCAGCGTGGTGTGTCTGTCCCCCTCTCCCCCATGGCAAAGAGCTGTTGGGTTGGCAGCACCCACCTCACGTTAATGACAGGTTAAATCATAGAACCATAGGATGTGGTGGGTGGGAAGGGACCTTCAAAGCCCATCTAGTCCCACCCTGCAGTGAGCAGGGACATCTTCACTGGAGCAGGTCACTTAGAGCTCCATCCACCCTGATTCTGAATAGTCTCCAGGGATGGGGCCTCCACCACCTCTCTGGGCAACCTGAGCCAGTGATCCACCTCCCTCAGAGTGAAGCACAATATACAGAATTCTTTGAATGACTGCACAACCAAACCAGGAACTAGCTGCTACTCCCAGCCAGGTTCCTGCCACCCTCCCCAAGTCATCATTTCTGAGGAGACAACAAACCCTGCTGGCTGTGAATAACCACAACCCCCTTCCAGCCAGGTGAAGACCACCACCACCACACGGCCCAGGCTCTCCCTGTGCCCCAGCTGGCTGCTGCAGTGGGGGAGTAGGGGGACAACCAACCACAATCCCTCTTGCTGGACTGGTGGGGAATGACCAGCACATGCCATGCACAGCAGCTGCTGTTGTACCACACAAACCTGTAGTAGCACCAAGACTCAACCCCACTCTATTAAGAGCTTTGCATATTTTCAGGGCTGAGACCAGATAAGAAAATACATAAATAATATTGCAAAGAAACTGCCTACAGAGCAATGTTTGGAGGATGAAATATTTATGCTGCACTGCTGAGCACTCAGGAATTGGGAAATGCTGGATTTATGGCTTCTTGTGCAATCCTCATGGCTTGGCTACTCAGGCAGGCTGGCTTCCCCAGGGCTGGAGGCCTTTCAGCATAAACCTACTCTTGACCATAGACAAAGGTCTCATTTTTAATCAAATATCTACTCCATTGGACACTAACTATCTTTAGAGACATCTTACATTAATCTGCTTTGGAATAATCATTCCATTTCTGGTGCTGTTTCCTGCTATACCATAATATAGCATCCAGAGCATGTTTATTTGTGTCTTCTCTACTGGTCCTTCATTAGTTTACCTGGATTTGACCTCTTCAAATTGCTAGCCCCCAAGGCACATACACTGCTTTACAGCTCCCAGCCCAGCCCTCTCACCACCTCATCCACACTCTCCAGCCCCACTTCTCTCAGCTGCCCATCTCATTTTCCCAGATCCAGATTTAGCCCAATTTTTCATAGAATATACTGAGTTGGTAGGGACCCATGGGGATCATCCCACCCAAAGTCCTGCACCATTCCTCCCTGGTGTGAGGCATATAGCACAGAGGGACTGATCTTCTGCAGCTCCATGGGATCCATCCCCAGACGTGCCTACACCCCCAGGAACCGTGAGAGCTGCTCCATCCCGTGCAGAGAGGATGATCCCCACGGCTCTGTCTGCCTGGCTTCTCACCCATCAATCACAGACCACATTGTAAAGTCAAGTCCTTTCTGTCTTCCATAGCTCAGGGTTCACCCAAAACCCCCACTTGACCCCAAAAAAACCTCGCTGAGGGTGACTGGGAGTAAGTTTCTTCCTTGTTTCTGTTCATTAGAGTTTAAAAAACATTAATTTTTTTAAAAAACTATGGAAATACCAACTGAAACCACATGAGTGTGTACAAACACATGCACCCACACATATAAACAAACATATGCCTGCTGCACCCACACACCAGCTGTGGTTTGAAACCTCAAGTGCCTCTTCCGACTCCACCAGGTATTTCCGTACCATTGTAATTTCCTCCCGTGACCATAAACCCACCCCAAACCCCAACTTCTACACACCCACTGTAGGTTTCCAGCACTGGAAAAAGTTCCTTTGTGTCCTCAGGTCAAAACTCCTTAATGACCAGCTGCTGTTGCCATGTGCTGGAGCAGATAAAGCACAGGGTTTGGGGTACAAATCAGAGAAACAAGGCAGGGCGGGGGTGCCAGTTCGAAACAGCCCCCGCTGCAAAGTGTGTTGCACTGTTAAATGGGAAATAAAGGACACCACAGATGCTTCTAATAACTCCAGTCTCAAGTCAATTTTCCCTCCTTTGTCTTTAAGAGCTTTTGATGTGTAGTCACAATATTGTCTCTCTCTTTCTGTTTTTAATAATTTTATATTACCTCAGCAATATAACTGTCCTGGAATATACTGAACTTTAATCTTTAAGAGATCAAACAGGAAGAAATATGATGGGATAGAGAGTGACTGACTTGGGGGCAATATTCCCTCCTCCTATAAAAGATGGCCCACAGCAAGATAAAAATTGCTTCTCGGATTCCATGAACATCACATCTTGAAGAGAGGCCCACGGAGGGAGCGGAGCGGGGGCCACAAAGAGCTGTACCCATTGAAGATGCAGCCAGAAGCAAGAACTCTCTCCCAGAACCTGAGGATGTGGTTTGGGTGACTACATGCTTCAAGATTGGTCCCAGCACCCTTTGACCTCCTCAGTTTAGCCACACTCTGCAAGTCCAACAGCCAAGAGAGTCGTTTCACCAGAAGAAATGGGCTGGCTCTGCCTCAAGCCAAAGAAATGTCTGGGACAAAGGAATGAGTTTACATACAGTGGAGACACTGTGGTGTCTGGGGAGGGGGAGTTCAGAATCAGTACTCAGATCTTACAGGTACAAAGGAGGAGCTCTCCCAAAGTGCAGCTTCTGCTTCCTCTCCAAAGACTTTGGGTCTCTCTCCGTTGGCTTCCTCAGATTTCCACTGAGGTTCTCCAGCAGAACCAGAGGTGAAGGTCAGCTGAGCACGGCTCTCATTCCATTCCCTGACCACAGAATGATGATGAAGTCATATTTTAAAAAAAATACTGGTTGGAATATTGTAACATTCAATAAAGACACCATATTTTTTCAGGCAAATAAAAAATTTGACTTTGTTTGTTTATTGTAGTCCTTTGGAACAGAAGTCAGAATTTGAAAACAATTGTTCTTTTAAATAAACACATTGACTTGTCTCTTCATGCTGGCTCAGGAATCCACTTTACAACAAATTCTGTGCACACATCAGGACCAGTTGTGAACTTGTGCTGCGAGACCAAATCTCTCCAGGTACAGACTGAAGGTTCAGGGTTTCACCAAGTTTGTTGTAACTTCTGAGGACTCTCCAGAAGGTAGAAAGCTGATTCAGACACACTAAAAACCTGATTCAGGCACACTACAATCACTGCAAAGACTCCTGTGGATTCTAATGAATTTCATGCCAAGCCATGAGGAATAATAATCAGGATTTTTTTCTCCCAAGAGCAGCCTTCCTATGAGATTGCAAAAAAAAAAAAGCAAACAGCTCTCTGCTACCTGCAGCTTTATCCTGCTCATGAATCTATTAATAAATATAATTTATAATCAGTTATTGTTTCATATGCTAGCACAGGGAGGGTGGATGACAGAGTCATATGTATCTCAGGGCTTAGCCCATCACTCTCTTCCCACCAGCACAACCCAGTGTCTCCTTGAAGCCAGTCCCTCCTCTAGCCTACCTTGAACAAGTGATGCCTAAAGGGTGTGAAAGAGAAGGAAATGGGTATCCTAAGGTCAAATGACTCCACACAGAGTCAAACAACACTCAGACACCCTGAAAAGAGCGAATCCTGCCAAGGAGCCAAATGCCACCTTCTAACAGCTACACTGACTAGAGGCAAGAGATGCTGAAGGTACTTATACCATGGAATTACATCCATAAGGAGCAGCATGTTTGAGCTTGAGATAGATTTTGCATCACCCACTGGACCATCAGGAGTGTTTTGAGTTAGGTGGACATGTCCAAGTACTCCTGGTAGGTTACAGAACAGCAATGGAATAAATGTACTAGAGTATTTCTGTGCCTTCAACCTTCTTGGACACCCTTATGAAGAGAACAGATTCCTTTTCCATGGTTTCTCATGCTCTGGATAAACAGATGCTTCTATTTCTGAGTTTTCCAGCCCAAATTCCTGCAAATTTCTCTGCTTCACCTTCTGCTTTCAAGCCAGGGAATGCAGGACCCCACTACAGTCACTCCTCTGTGGGAACAAAGGATACCAATCTCCATTTTGGTCTTTAAACCAGCAAATACTCTCTTTCACAGAAATAGAGGCTCCAGATCAAAGGATCTGGAGAATCTCCTTCTCTCCAGGTACTAACCAGGGGTTATTCAGTGTTTTAGTACCTTCAGTTAGTACCTTCAGTTAGTACCTATTCAGTGTTTTAGTACCTTCTCCTTCTCTCCTTCTCTCCAGGTACTAACCAGGGTTTATTCAGGGTTTTATTTCCAAACTTCCAGAGTTCCTCAAGGGATCACTGCATTTCCAGCAGTCTTGGCTGTCCTGGCTCTTCGAAGGAAGAACGGACGACGACTCGTGCGGGTCACGGAAAACCTTCATTTGCCCCAAAACCAGCTTTAATCTGTACTCCTGCACTGAGTAATTCCTCAATTTCTGGCAACAGGTATTTTCCACATTATCCAGTCAGTTTTCAGAAGATTTTCTCCCTCTCTAATCCCTCCCTGATGAGTTCCTGCCTCTCTGCATTACATTTGCTCCCCACGCCTCAGTTGCGAGCCAGGCGGTGACTTCAGCCTCGCCGCTCACAAATATCGCCCGCTGAGAGGGGCGGGAGGGGAAGGAGAGGTCTCTGCAGGAGTTTTCAGGTGTATTGTTCAGTGCTGGGTGACATCTGTGAGTCTAGAAATATTTTAACCTCAAGGACCCAGCTCCCTTCGAAATGGAGGAACCCCCTGCATGGAGCCGCTCCTGGGTTTGTAACAGAAAAAACCACAAAGTGTGTGAGGGGCTGTTTTGTGACTCCCATTGTGTTAGGTCACTGCTTTCCTACCAGGGTGACCCAACCTAAGGATGGCAAGTGACAGCCAGGCTTACCTGTGTCCCACACAGTCCCACGGGAGCCAAGCGTGCGCAGTCCGATGAGACCCGATGGGACGTTCATCGCTTGTCATCCCAACTGGCAGAGACCATCCCACGAGCTGGTTCCATGGCTCTTTTCCCACCTGTGTGGATGAAAGGTGAATCTCCTGAAGATACTCCCCTTCTCTTCACACTTCTACTCACCTAAGGCTGTTTCTTGACAGTGATGAGCAAATAACTTGATATCATCCATCACAGAATCACAGAATGTCAGGAGTTGGAAGGGACCTGAGAAGATCACTAAGTCCAACTCCTGCCTGAGCAGGATCATCTAGAGTAGATCACACAGGAACGTGTCCAGATTGGTCTGGAATGTCTCCAGAGAAAGAGACTCCACAACCTCTCTGGGCAGCCTGGCCCAAGGCTCCATCACCCTCACAGGGAAAAAGTTCCTCCTTCTATTAAGATGGAACTTTCTATGTTCCAGTTTGGACCAATTTCCCCTTGCCCTGTCACTGGCCATCCCTGAGAAGAGCCTGGCTCCATCCTCCTGACACTCACCCTTTCTATATTTATAGACATGAATGAGGTCACCCCTCAGTCTCCTCTTCTCCAAGCTGAAGAGCCCCAGCTCCCTCAGCCTGTCCTCAGCAGGAAGATGTTCCACTCCCTTCATCACCTTGGTGTCCCTGTGCTGGACTCTCTCAAGGAGTTCTATGTCCTTCACAATATCTTGGTTTCTTTTTCAATTTTGCACACAAATGTCTGTGTGCCAACTACAGCTCACAGAATCTTATTCCTCAGACCTCATTCCCACCATGTTCTTTGCAGGAGATTCTGTAGTGACATTATGACCTAAGGACAAGGTTTGGTGTGTCTGGCTGCATTAATTTCTCCCATTTCTGAAGCAGACACTTAGGAAGTGAGAGACTGTCCTTCAACTGGCACTGTGAAAATCTTAAGCCCTTAATGGTACAGGCTAAGAAATCCCATAGGAAAACTGGGTGGGGCAAAAGGCTTCTTAGTATGTTTGATGGGAAAGAATCGTTTGCACTGATGCAACCGCCCAAAAATGTACACAGGAGTAGGTCAGAGAAAGGATGGGTTGAGCAAGACACTACAAGACACCAAGTGAGAGCTTCAAGGCTCTGTGCCTCGTGCAGAAGAGCCATTCCCCAGCCTCTGGCTCAGGGAAAACCATCTCACCCCGTCCCATAAAACACCTCCACTTGACGGTAAATTTGAGCCCCATAACCAGACACAGCCACAGAAGTTAGTGATTATTGCCCCAATCTTCAGGCAAGTCTAAATTACCAATCCAGGTGGAAATGCCATCCCAGTGGAAGGTGACAACTCCACAAAGTATCACAGGTCTCACCCAAGTCCTACTACACCACTACCTGCGAGCAGGGGTTCACGCCTGCGCAACAGAGGGGACGCTTGACGGCTCCGGATGCTGCAGCAACACAATGTACCATGAAAATTCATCCAAAGCAGAGGGACATTGAGCTTCTCAAAGGGTTATTTTCAAAACTCTCACTTCCCATCACTGAAGGGAGCATTTTGGCACGCTCCCAACCTGGGCTGGGTGAGATCTGAGCTCTCTTAAATATGAAATTTCATCAGTATCTTACACCGAGATGGAGGAAATGCCGATATCTGTACGTTAAAACAACGTTTTAATAAACAGCAGCATAAAATAATCAGTGTTTAATATCATCTCTGGCATGTGAAATACAAAAAAAAGCACGTATCTTAATTATAAAATAGCCTTTGTCATTACATTTTCATGCTTGCCTAACTGAAATGCCCATAATTAATAAGTCAATCATCAAGTAATACAGTGATTAAACGCATGCAGTGAAAACAAAGAAAAATATTTGTATAAGGTAGTGGCTGAATATCACCATAATATATTTCAAGAACATCTACATCAGGTTAAAAATAAAAAAAAAAAAAAAAAAAAAAGCAAACTAATAGGATATAAAATGCAGAGATGTATTTTCACTTCTGCTGTACAAAACATTATCACACTTTTTGTGCAAAGAGATAAAAAATAAAGTCGTATCATACAACATTGTCAACTGAGCCAAAGGGATTGGGTTTGTTCTGTGCACAATAAAAATACTCTTGGGTACAAAACGAGTCTGTGAGAAGCCGCCGTGTGCACGGCACTTGTGCCACTCATTGAAGTGGTTTCAAATGAACAGATTTGCCGATACCTGAATGAATTTTTTTTTACTAATTATACAAATGTTGTATGTCTAAGTCGAAAGATAACACTAATTCACATTATTAGAACTGACATGGGTTTGGTGCCTGATGGAAGGTGAGTTTCCCTTTTCTCAGGGCTACTGGAGTCGGAGGCGTTGAAATTCCACATCGATCCGAAACAATAAATACTCCCGGGCAAAGTGATTGTCACACACCAAACCGCGGTTTGGAGCCTTTCCAGTAAACAGTTGCATAGCAACAAAAGGAGAGAAAATTCCTGCTTTCACTACTAGGTGATGAAACATTATCTTTGAGTGAGTTGATTCAGGTTCTGAAATTAAACAGCTTTAATTTCGTTACCTTTAAGGCAAATTTCGTAGAACTCCAGCCATGGAGCAGCCAATGGCAGTGACGGTTGTAGGCTGCAGGTCGGGAACTCGAGAGGTCGTGCTGCCACATAAGAGACTTTTTTGGGGGGTCTGAATCTGAACTCAAGACTCCCAACTTCAGACCAAAATCCTACCTGAAGTCATTTTAGTCAGCTTTCAGATCAAACCATTTGAAACATAATCCTTGACTGCAAAATTTACAAATATTTTAACTATCTATTGGAACTGAAATTGCACACCCAGCAGATCTCCCAATATTTGCATCTCCTAAAAAAAGAGACAAATATTAAAATATGTTTTCAGTATAAAAAAAAGTTTCTGTGATTTTAAGCCACAACAGAGGTTTAAAAAGCTGTGAAAAAGCATATGATAAAATGTTTTTATTTTAAAAAAAAAAAGAAAAAATTCCCCTTCCCCTTTTGGAATTGTCGGTGGCACTGAAGAGAAACACGGCGTCCGTTGACCAAGCTGAGCATTCATACCACAATGATCTCTGTCTGGTTGAGCCTGCCCATCCTGTTAAGCAGTTAAAACTTCACAGAAGATACTTGCTGCAACGTCTGTTAAACAACCAGGAGAATCTTTAATAAAATATTTGAATATAAATCTTCTCTACGACTTCCTAGCTTGTAAATAGTTATATTTACAAAGGCCTTGCTTATTTACAACTCAGCTGAAATCATAGATTCGTTGGGTCCATGGATGCTGGAGTCTCCCAGTAGGGAAGACTGCTTGGAGTCAATTTTGTAGGGTTTTTGAGTTTTATTCCCAAAAACTGTGATACCGATCCCCCCCGGGTGACTAGGAATTGACATATGAGATAGCAAAGGAATATTGGCTTCCTGGTTGGATCCTGAAGATGGCAAACTAGTGACGTGACCTGTGCTGGTGGATCCACTGGCGCTGCTGGGAGATCGACTCTTAGGAGGAGGACAGTGCTGGATGACCCTGGGTGGGCCTTGTGGTTGATAGTGGGCGGCCGGGAAAGCAGCGTAGCCCGGCGGAATCGGGTACCCGTTGATGGGGATGTATCGTTGGTTTTGAGGTATTGGTGGTCCGATGAAGCCGGCGATTTGGCCTTGCGGTATTCCTTGGGCTGGAAACATGTAGTTAGGGTACCTGGGGTTACTGAGGTTACTCACCGGGCTCGCGCTGAGGGAGGTGGTCTGAGTGGTGGCGTTCCCACCAGACGGGGTAGTAGAACTCGTGTGGCTGGAGAGACCCTCCCACGAGCGCAGCCTGGCGTGGATTTCCTTAAACCGTGGCCTCCGGGATGGCAGGTCATGCCAGCACTCTGTCATCAGGCTATACATTCTGGGAGGACAGTCTTCAGAGCATGGCAGCAGTTGTCTTTTCCTGATCATCTCTATGACTTCCTGGTTGCTAAATCCATAATAGGGTTGGAGTCCAAAGCTGAATATTTCCCACAAAACGACTCCAAACGACCAAATATCGGAATCGGAAGAGAACTTGCCGTACATAATCGCCTCCGGTGGCATCCAGCGAATCGGCAGGAGGGACTTGTTTTGGACCCTGTAGTAATCTGCTGAGTAGATCTCTCTGGAGAGTCCAAGGTCTGAAATTTTCACGTGGAGTTGTTCTCCTATTAAAACGTTACGAGCGGCGAGATCCTTGTGGACAAAAAAATGGCTCGATAAGTACTCCATGCCTGCTGCAATCTGGACTGCAATGTGGAGGAAATCCCCGTGGTCCAGGCTGGATTTTACAGTCCCGTCCTCGTCGCTGCTGCATCCCACATCTGAATGTGGTGATCTCATGATGAGAAACTCGTGGAGGTCTCCTTGGTTCATGTACTCGAAAAGCATGCAGACAGGCTGCTCCTGGGTCACAACGCCCAGCAGGCAAACGATGTTGGGGTGATGGAGCTCAGCCATGAGAGATGCTTCTTGCTGGAATTCTGCCCACTGCTGAGGGTTGTTGAAGTCTTTCAGTGTCTTGATAGCTATGAGCTGAGCGTGATCCATGCCTGGAAGGTAGAGATGGCCCTTGTAGATCTTGCCGAAAGCGCATTCACCCAGTTCTTCCATGAAACGGACAGCAGACAAGGGCAACTCCTTGGCTTTGCTCTGTTGAAGAAATGACAGTGAAAAACATGTCAGAAAAGCAGGACCAAGAACACAGCACTAAGTCAAAGACCTTTTCACACAGGAGGGCTGAGGACCAAGCCCACCGACACAGGAGCTCCCTAGGATGCGTACCTGCTTGGACACGGCCCTGCTCAGCCCCAAGACATGGCATTGGTGTGAGAGCATCAACTCCAGGCCAGACACAGCCTGTGGAACACCAGTATCACCAGTGCCACCTCATCTCTGCCCACTGTGCTCCCAAATTAAATTCAGAATTACCTTTTGCCCTCTACACACAACCGGATAAAGGCCGAACTAGATCTAAACATATGTGGGAGCCATCAGCATTTCAGCAAAGGCATTTTTACACATGGGCTCGGGCATGGGTACACCTAACATTGAGTGTGACTAATCTCAGGAACTGAGGCAATTCATGAACTGAAGGTGAAGTGGCTTCTGGGCCAGGTCTGAAAGTTTTAGGAGAAAACAGCAGCAAATTCTTCCCCAACTTCGCTCATAACCCTTTGGTGTACATCAGAGTCTATTACTGCTCACACCTGACCGAGTCAGCTGGAAAAATGAGAAAGTGGTCAAAGAAAAAGGCAAAATTTTTACAAAACAGGTTGTTATTCTGGGTGTAGGCCATAAAGAAGTTATATTATCTTCAGACATTAACCTCCACATGTGCTTGTAACACCGACAGCCCAACCCGCTCCATTAGGGTCCTCGGTATAGCCACAGGTAGTAATTTAAGGCTAATGAGTTTGAGATCAATGTTTTATAAATTAGTGTAAACATCAGCATATGCATTCCTGAAATAATTTACAGTGGTAATGTAGGAAAAGAACCAACATTCTAAAAAACTGACAGTTTAGAATAAATCATTCTAATGGTATTGACCACTTCTAGACAGTACTGTAGTAGTAGTAGTAGTAATAACAACAACAACAACAATAATAATAATAATAATGATGACAACAACAACAATAACAATAATGCCATTTAAGCAGGCAGCCAGTAGACTGTATGGTGATGGCAGGAAATTAGCTATATTGCTGAGCAACAGCTGGTTTATATTATACAAATCCTTTAGGCTAAAACTTGTTTAGGTCTGGCATATTGTAAATTATATTTTAGTAATGAAAGTGAAATGACCTCTGTCTGACCTGGGGTTGGGTTCATCTGCTTGAACCAACATAGTGGAGAACTATGAAAGAAAATGAAGTCATAAAGTTTTGGCAGGAAGGGCTCATTTCAAGTTAAGCAGTTATAAATCTGCTTAGTTTTTGTACGCCGATGTATGACAAAGACTTGTCAAACAAAATGTAAAGAAGTGTAAAATACATATGAGGCAGCAGGCCAAAGTAAACTGAGTACAAAGGGAGAGCCCTAAGAGCGAAGCCCACCGCCTCTATCTCTTCATCACCCCCCTCCATTAGGTGAGTGACAAGATGAGCTTGGTTTTTATTGTGTTTTTGAAGGCAATTAAAATCCCTTAGAACTGAAATAAATAGGTTTTTGGATGAAATGCTAACACTTTTATTTGGATGAGCAAACACACATCTCCCTTGGTTAGAACTTGGAGCCTAAGAGTGTTTTTACCCAACATTGACATTAATACTGGACACAGCATTTAAAAACAGGATTCTACTTCCTTTCTTTGAAAATGCTGTTTGAAAGGCAATCCAAACATCTGAGACAGGGAGAGCTGGGTTTCCCAGTGGGAAAAGACAGGATTAGCATAAATAAGATGGAAAGCTTTTCAGAGCACATGGGTTTGAAGAGAAAAAGAAAACAGAGCAGTGTGTATTTGCAAATGTTTCTGGACGAGTGGCTTTCCTACACTGTGTGTGTATGTCAGCAGTCTAGGTGGAAACTGTGGCCTCAGGATAACAATACTGACATTCCTGCTATCTTCAGTTTAGGCAGGACTGTACCCCAAATATCTAGTAAAACAGGGTCCAAGAAGGAAATCCATGCCTAATAAAATATCCCATCGAGGTTGGATGCACGATGCAGTTTGACACCTAATTAAATGGGGTTTGTGATATTATCAACACTGATACATGGATAGTCTGAACTGTATGTGACAGCTGAAATTCAGGACTCTAAAGGAAAATCAAGATAAATTCACAGGGTTGGTGTGTGTGTGTGACTGAGGGATTAAAACATAACAACAGACCAAACTGAGTCTGGCCACCTCAAACAACAGCCCCACTGGCATCACGACACCAGCACCCACAACACCATTTCACCCAGGAATCATAGAATCATAGAATGATTAGAGTTGGAAGGGACACCCAGAGGTCATCTAGTCCAACCTCCCTGCAAGAAGCAGGGACACCCCCAACTAGATCAGGTTGCTCAGGGCCTCATCCAACGTGGCCTTGAACGGCGCCAGGGATCCAGGGGCATCCACCACCTCCCTGGGCAACCTGTTCCAGTGCTCCACCCCTTTCACAGCAAAGAACTTTTTTCTAATCTCCAATCTAAATCTCCCTCCCTCTATTTTAAACCCATCACCCCTTGTCCTGTCACATCAGGCCCTACTGAATCCCTGGTCAACATTACACCATGTAGAGCCATCGCTGTGTCCAGCCTGTGCTACTCACGGGCAAAAGCAGCGCTGTGTGTGTCAGCACAGCCAGTTGACTTTTATCATTGACCTAAAAGGAGTCTCCTACACTCTCTGCCTGTGTACACTTTCTGTGTCTGTCCCTGCCACAGTGAGATGGCAACTGGTGCTTGGTGCTCAGCTCCATCCATCCATCCATCCATCCATCCATCCATCCATCCATCCATCCATCCATCCCTGCCCCATGTCATGTACCGTTTTCCCTAGGCTGCCACAATTAACTCTTTATGACCTAATTTGATAAACTTGTCATGTTAAAGGAAGCAACAGCAGCATCCCATAGTTGAACTTAAGAAGAAAACTACTCCAGAATTATTCAGAGGTGGAGGACACAGCTCCTGAAGCACAACAGATGCTGATCGATCAGCTCTGCTGAAAGAACACCCAAGGCAGCAATACCTGAGGGATACAATTCACACTGCTGGAACACAACAGAATCTGAATTTGGAATAATTCTGCTATGTTGTTTCCTAACAAAAATAACAGCTTACTCCAGGGCATGTCTGACTCATCCAGGTCCTACAGCCTATGCAGTTTCTATTCTGATTCCTGGTAGATACTGCTTTCACTCTGAAATGCTTCAAAAAACCAACATCAAGTTGTTGGGGAGAAGTGGCATGGTCTGAAAAACACAGCAAATACCCTTTCCAGGGCCTTGTTCTGCTCACATGTGGCAGAAGGCAGTGACAGCCCTGAAATGGGGATACAGACAGGTTTGCAAACCAAAAACAAGAGCTGAAGGTTAATCCCACTTAAATCTTAAATGATTTCTTAAGAATTCTTTTTTTTCGTGACTGGGACTACAGGGAAGCGAAACAGTGCCAGCAACAAGAGCTGCTGTGCATCAGCTCTGCAGGCAGACTTTTGAGGCTCTGTTTTGGTAATTTCTCTTTTCAACTGGGAGAATGGGTAAGCCTGAAAAAACACAGAACAAATCCTTCCAGAGTGATTTCAGTGGAGCAGATGACATACCACTAGGCAGACCCATGAAAGTACTCTCTTGAGAAAATGCTGAATCACATCTTTATCTGTACTGCTTTCCACCTTAAATGAGGTGATTCAGAGATACTTCAGGAATGGGTTGCCTGCTTTATTACAAAAAAAACCCCAAACTCCAGTTCCAGCTTATCCAGGTGCATGGACACAGGTCCAGCACTCTCGCTATGCTGGTGAAGAGAAAAGCCCCTACAAATATCACAGCTAAAGGCACCATCAGAAACTACAAGTTGGAAATCAGTTTAATATTTGAGTGCTGAGTTGATCAAAGTGTTTTGCTCCCACCTTTACCAACAGTGAGTGTCAGAGCAGAATTGAGGGGTTACCTTTGGTTTATAGGCGTTGAGCATTGACATCTCCACGTTCTGTCCTCTCACGTGTTTAGGCTGCCTTTGAACGGGAGGGGACGATGACTTCTGGTTGTTGCGACAGATGCAGATGAAGAAGAAGAGCAAGGCTATGGCCAGGGGTATAGTGACACTTGGCACCAGGATATACAGGATTTCCATCTTATTCTTTTCCTTGGAATCCTTATAATCTGGTGCAGAAGCAAAACAACGAAGAGAACAATGAATGAATTATCCCCCAAACTCAAATACATCCCTGGGTCAGCTAGAAGTGTTAAGAAGAATAAAGCAGCCAGGTAATACCACTGCAACTCACCTCTAATGACATTTTATTTCCTTAATATTAACACAGCAATTAAGTTTGCTGAGTAACATTTCTGTAAGAACAGAGAAAGGCCCCTTAATCCTGTGAGGTGGTAACTGCTTAGGATGAAATGAAGTAATGGTCTCATTTAGGTCCACAGGAAAGTTAATTTCTAGAATACCTTATGGAAAAAAGTGTCTGGTGGGATGATGGAACCCTTGATTTAATATGTACATTAGGTTTTCTGCCACAGTTTGCTTAATCCAACAAAAATGTGGGGAGATTTATCCCCCTATTTATTTCCAGTCTCCTGTTCTCAACAACTCCTAGCGTTGGCCAAAGCATTTTTGTGGCCACCTGAAGTACTGAGGCCTGAACCACAGGCCTGACCAAAGCTGACCAAAGCAAGATGAGTCTTACAGCCCAACAATAGGTTCACTGTGCATAGTATTAATCACATCTGCAATGCTGTAACCCTTATCATAACCACCAGATCAGTTTTTACTGCAAGGCCACGAGACCAGATGTCTGGTGTTGTGGAGAAATATGTGGTCAAAGTGAAGATAGGTAGAGATAGTCCTTTGGATTCCTCCTTGAGCCCCGGCCAGGCTTTGGGTGGAAACCAACAGGGAGAGTGAGGCCAGATGATTCCTCATGAGGTGATGTGACTCATTTATTCAACACTATAAAATGCTGGTCCCTCCTGCAGTGACGTTGGAGACCTCACCTACAAGTGGACACACTGTGTAGGACCTCCCAATTCCCAGGACAGGCTCTCCAAATGCTCCCTGCAACCGGCAATCCCCAGCAGATGTGGATCTGGGTGATGGGGGCAAGTGATGACGTATTTTTCTTCATCACTATGACTTTTCTTCGTCCTGTCCAGTAATGATTAGGTGCATTACCCTGCTTATTATCCTTGCTGCTTAAGAGCAGTGTAATAAGCTTCTTGTTTTAACTAAATGCATTAATCACAGAATTGTAGGGGTTCAAAGGGACCCCCAGAGCCCATTGAGTCCAACCCCCTGCCAAAGCAGGTTCCCTAGAGCAGGTCACAGAGCTCGGTGTCCAGACAGGTCTTGAATATCTCCAGATATTCAGATTATTCCAGATAATCTTGACTTAACCTCATGTTTGTGTGGCCTTGAAATAGTGTCTGTGCCCTTTCTATCAATCTCATCAAATGGCAAAACACCACCCAGGCCACGTGTGATGGAAAACTTCTTGTCTGGGTTGTCCTAGGTGCAGGAGCCAGGTGATTAGGGACTCTAAGGAAGAAACAACGGAGAACACCTGGGAAACAGGGGGAAATGCATGGAAATGGCAAGAAATAAGAGAAAACAATCCTGGGTTTTACCATCTTTTTTTTTTTTTAATGCCATGAAACCTTTCTTCTGCCAGTTCCGAGCCAGGAACAGCCAGGACATCAGCCATCAAGCTCCCTCCAGCAGCTCTGATTCCACAGAGCACCTCACTCAGAGGAATGGTGTGGTGAGAGGGGAGAGGGGCTTCAGGAGGAGCCCATGTCCCCACCATCACACTGCACCCTCTTGTGTTGACAAGGACATAGCTTCCAGCTGGGTCCTCTCAGCACGGCGACGCTGAGGCCTGCTTTGCTCCGGCATTTCCAGGGAGCACTCGTGAAGTTTAGGGTATCATTACACACAGATTAACACTCTGACTAAAGGGCAGGCTGGGAATTTTTTGAAGATCACCTTGGGCTGTGGGCCTGGTGGCCACAGCCTGGTTGTTTCTGAGGGTGACAGCGGGTGTCTGCGGCAGCGTCGGGCTCAGCGGATTCTGGCAGAGCTGGGAGTGTTTTACTGTTCCTACAGGGTCATTTCAGTTTGTTTGCTTGTGTTTTCCTGTCTGGATCTGTAGAAGTGCTTAGCAGCCCACACAGATATCTTTTATGCACTTAATTAAACATGAACTTGATCTGAGCCTTGGGTTTGACTCAAATTGTGACAGAGGCAAAGTTCAAACGGTTCTGGATGTCACTTTGCATAACCCCCTCTCCTCTTACAGGCTCGCGCTCTCCTCCTGTTCCCCCCACGCTCCTTTTCAACCACTCTTTTTAGATTAAGCTGCTCCATCTGGGTTTTAATTGAGAGGAGAGGTGGTCCAAATGTTTCCAGGACCTTTGGGAAACACGAGAGGACTAAAGATTGTCCTCTTTATGGTCTCCCAGTGTGCAGCACAAGGGCAGTGTGTGCCATTGACTTCAGCAGCGTGGACCCACGGTGGTTTTCCTTCGTGAGCTGCTGCCCTCTAGCCCAGACAAGCCATCACTGCCTTTCCCCTCCAAAACCTTCTGACAGCTGCCTTTGCTAAGCCTCATGCTCGAATTGCTCCATGTTTCACATCACCCTGTGTTCAGGCTGAGGAACCTTTATGAAACGAACCTACTGCGGCTTGTGAGACAACTGAAAGATACAGTCGAAGAAAGAAAAAGAAAGAGTCAGCACGAGACAGACTGGGACCTGGGCACTAGTTCATCACCTGAGTTGTCCCAGTCAAAGGGAATTATTATTCTTATTAAGCAGCAGCCCCTGCTGTGAAGCCTCATTAGGCTAATAGGTTTCTTGGGAGCCACCCTAATTAAATCCATTTCCCATCTAGGCATGTCCTGGTGAGGCAGAACACACAATGCTTATTGAAATGTGCCTGAAATGGCTCTTTCAGCCCGTGCAAAACCAGCAGAATGCAGGTCCTACATGGTATTTTGGTTTTAATATGCAGATTAGCGTTTAACAATCAAATTACTACGCACCTGATACGGCCCTATTTGTCTGTATTTAGAATAATAGTGCTGTAAAACCCGAGCTGTTACAGCACACACCACTTAAGGTTCAGGTGAGAGGTAATTAAAACCTTTGTCAGGAATCCTTCAGGCCAGCCAGCTGTCCTGGGATGGGCAGGGACAGAGTTAATTCTCTTTCTAGGAGCTGTGCAGTGCTGGGTTTGGGAGCTGGGATGGGAGCAGTGCTGGTATCAGAGCAGTGCTGATGGCACACTGAGGCTGTAGCTGTTGTCAAGCAGGGAAGGACTTTTCAGCTTCAGGACAGCTCTGAGCTGTACAGGCTGAGTTATGGTGAAACTGCATCGAGTATCACCAGCTTCTGTACATTTTCCTAGGAAATCCTGTTAGTGTTATTTCTCCTTCCATTTGACATCACAGCAAACTGACCTTATCCAAACCCATGAGGGTTGCACTGGGGTTTTTTTTTCCCTCAACCTGTCCAAAAAGCAGCTGCAGGGTTCTCAGCTGCTGGCTGGGCCAAACACACACCACCAGCCTACCTCATTTATTATTTAGTAAATTCAAATTTAGCAAATTCAAATCAGAGACTTTGCAATACATCCAAAAGCATCCCTCTTCCATCTATTTCAGATCAAAACACTGGGATCTCAGAGCCCATCTAGAAGGAACCTGGCAAGCAGACATACCCCTCCATCAACTCTAATTACCCAATTATCCCAAAGTTGTGGACAACACAAGATGCACATGGCTGGAAGGTTGTATGGTGAGACTGCAGCAGAAAGCTCGGCGGCGGCGCCGGCCGTGGATGTGCCAAGAGCCCTGAGCTGCTGAACCCCCTGGGCTGAGCTACATCTCCTCAACCCTTGTGGCTCCCGGGGCAGAGAGCCAAGAACCAACAGTACGCTAAGGGGAGTCCTGCTGACTCTTACTTGGATCCAGATTTCTGTACTGAAGGGCTGAAAAAAGATCCTTGGAACAGTTTATAGAGCTTGAGCTATTCTTGGGTAGTCAGCCCATTGCTGTGCCTAACTAACAAGAAAAATAACAGCAGTTAAATGTACTGAAATAACAGCAAAAGAGAGATGAGATGCTCAAAAGTATGAAAGTTAGAGAGGGTTTGAGATGCACATGATATAGCCCAGACTGTCTGCCTTTCCCCCTGATCTACTCCTTCAGTAAGAACATAACTTACATCCCATTTTGGCATCGATTCCCATCTTTCCATTAATTGGAAACGACTCTGGAGCAGGCTCTGAACATGTCTCGCTGCAGGAATGTTCATAGCCATAACCAGAAATAATTTAATTTGGTTCTGGCTATCAAACAGTAACATCTAATAGCATCTCCTTTCCAAGGGGAAAGGTAATGTTACTGTGACAACTTGTAGGCAACATAGAATTTCACATGAAAACCGTGAATTTCCAGAACATTTCTGGGTGCATTTCTGCCATGTCCATACAAATTTGGGTTTTTTCTTGGCATGCTATCAATGTATTTTTAAATGCAGATAAAACAATTAGGAACCATTTGTTCAGGTCTCCCATCCACTTTCCCTGGGTCTCAGAAAAAATAAAAGAATAAAATGAGAGCTGAACCTCCATTTTTGTTCATTTTGCAAACCCAAAATGCAGCCAGGGCAGCTCTGGAAACACAAACCAAACACTTAGCTAAGGGGATTTGGCAAGATCTTCTCTATTTTTTAAACAAGACCTGAGCTCTGGGTCCTGGGATGGGCAGGAATGGAGTTAATTCTCTTTCTAGGAGCTGTGCAGTGCTGGGTTTGGGAGCTGGGATGGGAGCAGTGCTGGTATCAGAGCAGTGCTGATGACACACTGAGGTTGTAGCTGTTGCCAAGCAGGGAAGGACTTTTCAGCTTCTCACACTGCTCTGCTAGCGAGAAGGTGGGGCTGGAAGGGGACACAGCCAGGACAGGTGACCCAAACTGACCAAGGGATATTCTATACCATGGTGCCATGCTCAGCATAAAGAGGGGCTGGTGAGGGAGGAGTGCACTGCTCCAGGACACAGAGTTTGGGGATGGTCCAGCTTCGGGACACTGATCTGTGCGGTTGGAGTTGTGCGGTTCAGTGAGACACCATCATGCATCACCAGTTTGGTGTTTTTTGCTATTAAATCCTGTTTCTGTTATTTCTCCCTCCTTCTGCTGTCCCAGTAAACTGTCCTTACCCCAACCCATGAGGGTTGGCTTTGGGTTTTTTTTCTTCTCCTTCCCTGAGGGTGGCTGTGTGGTGCTCAGCTGCCAGCTGGGCCAAACCCATGACACTATTAAGCAATGTTTGCATTTAATACATTGGTTCTTAACAAATTAACAGAGAAAGTATTACAATCATCTTCTGGATCAGCATCAACAAGTGCAAGTTCTGTAGTTTGATTTAATTTAGACTCAGGAGTTGCAGTGATCATAACATCAGCCTGGAAAGCCCAGGACACCAGGGCTGGTAACACCAGTGCTGTTGCTTCACCACCTCACTCCCCACTAAACTATTTTCATGCCACCACTCTGCCAGCTGCACGGGCAGTGAGTGTATGAAGGTCTCCTTGGGGCAGAGATGCTGTGATTCTTTTTTTTAGTTATCCTGTCCTACAACTCTCTCAAAAAAGACACTTTGGGCACAGTGTGTCCCCTGAGCTCCTGTTCAGCTGTGTGGCTGTGACAAAACCCTGCCCCCCCCCCCAAAGCGAAAGGTAAATAAAGGTCAGTAATTACCACATGCTGGGACGTCACAAAGCTCAGACTTAAAGTTCTCATCTAAGGTGAAGCACCACGGGGCGTCCTTCTGGTTGCCGGGGTTGCGGCAGTAGGAGTGGCCGCCGTTGAGCTCGGGGTACCTGATGGCGGTGAAGGTGTGGGTGTGGGGGTACTGCGAGTTCCACGGCTGGCACTGCCGCCCCGACCTGGTCACGCTCACCGTCCCCCGGTAATCCACTCCTGTGCTGTTGTAGCACTTGTGATCTGGAGGGCAGGGGGAAAATATAAATAAATAACAAAATAAATCCAAAGCAGAATGTGGTGGTGAGGAGGATGGCAGCAGCACCCCCGGGGCGGGGAGCTGCCAGCATCCCCCAACCCCAGCGCACTGCTGCTGGCCCCGGGGGCTGGGAAACCCAGTTTGGGAGCACGGGCTCCCAATTTGCTGTGGCTGTAATGCAGGGCCTGCTTTGCATTCACATTCCTGGGAGGATTTAAAGCTTATGCTTCTGTAATGAAAACAGCTTATGCCAAGCGTTTTTAATATAAGATACACAAAGGAAGTAAAAACTACAGTGGGAACCTGAATCGCAGCCATTATTTTCATATGAAGGTGGAGAATTTGTGGGAGCCACGTTTTCTATGTGATTATTCAGATGTAACAGGCTGCAGCCCAGCCTGATCAACAAGCAGGGTCAGCCAATGTCTGAAATTTGACTGTGTTAGGCAGGGACAGTGGTGGACACATCCTCTCCCATGTTCCTCCTGAAAAGCACCCCTGTACTGCACCCTGGGTCCTGCTGGGGGAGGACAGGCAGGCAGGCTGCAGTTATGATTGTCCCTTGGTATTCAGATGCTCACACTGTTGTTTTGTACTTCCTATTAATTAGAAAAGACCTGAAACCAATCACCAGTGCTTAGTGTGGTCCCACAGGCAGCTAAAGAAATTGGAAGTATTTCTGAGTTTCTCCCCACTCTGGGCCAGCTGGATAACTCCAGAGCATGGTGCCTGTGAGCTTTCAAAGCCCAGCACTAGCGCTGACAAGAGTCAACCTCTTCACAACAGTCATTTTTTTTTTTGCACAGAAGCACAAAAGGTTTTAACTTACTTTTATTTATGGGATCTGCCATTGGAATCCCAATCCGGATACAATTGACGGCTTCGGGGCTATCTGGCTGGGGAAGATCTTCACAGTTGGGCAGCTTTAATCTCATCAGAATCATGGGATTAGATCTTGCAAAAATATACTCTGTCTGACAGAGGACGTTCTCCAGGATCTCACACTCGTCGCGGCACAGGTCTCGCGGCTTGGGAGCTGACGAAGTCTCGTCGCAGTAGGGGAAGGCGTAATGGCAGAGCGAAGGGATAGCAAACTGGGAGCATTTATCTGATAAATGGCTCGAAGTGCCAATCATGGTGAAGGCAGCTGTAAAATACACAGAAGGGTTTTACTTAAGCCAGTGGGAATTTTGCTCCTGTGCTCTTGCTTTCCCAGTATAACCCTCACTTCCCATTGCGACTTATTTTCAGGATGTTCAGGTGATGAACGGGCCTTCCAGAAACACGGAGCACTAATTACATTAGATTAGTTAGTAATTAGTAATTACATTAGTTATTAACGATGCTAATTTTGCTGACAGAGAGAATACAGCTGGTTTTCAACATGGGATTGACGTTCTGCACATTACCAAAACCCCAAACTTCATTATAACTATTTTTCCCCCCCCTCAAGTAATTCACAATGATTTGCAAAGTTCATACAACATGTGGATGCCTTTCACCCAGTAGGTAAAAGCCCAAGTCCCTGGAGGCTGCAGGATGATGGTACCAGTACCTTTGTGGGAGATGACAACTTTCCTACCACCCCTAATGAACAAAACCCCCTTTTGAAACAAAATGGTGTAAGATTATGAAGTGTTGGCTGTGTGGTAGCCCTTGGTCTTTCCTGAGGGCAATGCAAAAGTCTTTTTACAGGCTGCCCAGAGAGGTTGTGGAGTCTCCTTCTCTGGAGACATTCAAGACCAATCTGGACACATTCCTGTGTGATCTAATCTAGGTGATCCTGCTTGGGCAGGGGGTTGGACTGGATGATCTTTTGAGGTCTCTTCCAGCTCCTGATACTCTGTGATTCTGTAATGCCAACCGTGTTTGGAAACCAAGGAAGAATGCTCTAGGGGGAAGAGAAATTTGGAATATTTTGGCAGCAAGAGTAAATCTGAATATAGAGAAGATGACTAACATGGTTAGCATCTGGTCATGGTTCATTTATATTAAAAAAAAAATAGAGAAGCACCATGGTATCTATGAGGCCCCAGTTTGAATTCAGCATCGCCCTCAGCACAGTGACTCTCACAAAAATGATGCAAACTGGTTCTGTACTGATCTACAGGAAAACAACTATCTGCTGGATTATTTATGCAGCCTCTTCCAGCACCTAAGGGACCTCAACCATGTAAAAAGCAACTAAGTCTGGTCTCCCCTTGCTTTAAAAATCCTCTTGGGAAACAGCAGCCCAAGGAACCCAGGCTATGAAACACCTCACCGCCCCAAAGTTGTAAATACACAGTCCCTTTGGTTAGGGTTAGATCCTTGGAAAAACCTTTTTTGGTTTCTTTTGGGGTTGCTGGATGAGCACAGCCACAAAAACTGCTCAGATTGTCACTCTGCTGATGACTCCCTCCACCAACACCCCCAAAGCAGGCGGTATCTGTGATGGGATGCTCAGAGCAAGATAAAGAGCAAGGAACAACAGAGCTGCAGTTCACAAAACTCCACCAGCTTTAAGGGAAAAGACATCTTCATGGGGAAGAAGCCAGTGCATTTGTTACCCACCTGTAATCTGATTTTCTATTTCCCCTTGCATATGCAAAGACTCCATGTAAATGGTTCGGTTGCCAATGAACCGTGCGCAGGCGATCCCCCTGTAAGGCTGGCAGAACCCGTCCTCTTCATACTCGTCACTGAAATCAATCACAAACACAAAGGGGTGAAAGGTTTCACATGCCACTTCGCAGCAACCCCTCCCGACGGGGAGCTGGCACCGCTATTAGCAGAGGCCGATGCGAGGGGCTCTCTGTGTCTGGCTTCCCTCGGAGATTCGTTCTGGGTGAGGCTCACCCCGGCCAGGAGCCTGCACCCCGCCTTCCCCCCCCATTAAGAGCCTGTGATAAGGGATTATATGGTCTTTAGGTAGCATGGGGGGGTGTGGGGGGGTGGTGGGTGGGGGA
>VXBZ01005441.1:52055-75165 GCA_013399135.1 Heliornis fulica
GGGCACGGCATTGCCTTTGTGCCCTGCATGGTTTAAACCTCCACGGATTCCCACACTGCTGCAGGTAGTTCTAAGCAGCTCCCAAATAATCCTCATATTCAGTAAGGGCTTATTTATTTTACAGTAAATCCTTACTGATTTATTTATTATTAAATCCTTTTTAAAAAGGATTTTTTTTTAAAAAAAGGAATTAAAAAAAACCCCAAACCACCACCAAAAGGTTTGGCTGCCTGGTAAAAACGGGTAGAGGCATTTCAGGTTAGCCAGAATACACCATAATGCACGTGAAATGCCCTTTGTGGGAGGGGGAAGGTTATGGAATATTCAGGAATATGCCAGCCCTGATTAGAAGAAAAAACATAAACAGACTGGAAAAAAAAATATATATTTATTTAAAGCAGCTAACATGTTGATTTGTATTTTTGAACCAAACTTGTAATTAATGTTGATAAACACAGTGAGAAGAGTCATGAGAGCAGAGAAAGAATTTGAAGTGGATGTAGAAAACCAAACCACTCCCAGCACTGATACCCTTGAAATGGGAAATGTTTCTTCCATCTTCCACGAGCCCGGTAACCGTTACTGCTAAACCAGAACCAAAGCTACGACAGGAGTCAAGGAGACAGATTTCTTTCATTAGGTGCTTCGTTTTATGCAATATAGGAGACATTTAATACATAAATCCAGATGTGAAATTATTTGCCAATATTCTTCAAACGAAGCAGAGAAAGGAAATTGCTAAACCTCTGAAGAGCAGACCAGTCACTGAACAGATCATCAGCAGCTCCATGCTGGCACACAACAGATAGTTTTACGGATGTTTTGAGGAGTGTGAATCAGCCCTTTTACTTTCTTGCTTTGAGAAGCCAGTTGGAGATGTTTGGGGCCTATTTTCTGACAGGGCCGACACCGCCGCTCTGCTGAGGCCCTGGCAAAGGGAGATGCTGAAGGAAAAATCGCTAATAATTTATCATTCCTGCTGATACCCACTCGAGACAGCTACTATGTAGCTCATAAATATCCCTAAGTATGACCACGGGTGGGTAGGCAACATGTTCCTTTTGCTGCAGGGTGGATTTTTTTTGCTGAATTGAATTCATCCTCCCCCAGACAGCCTGACAGTGGAATCAAGCTATGCCATTAATAGGGAGAAATCAGAGCTTTTTTAATCAACTCTGCCATTAAGTTTAACAAAAGCCACTTTCATCCCCTCCTGCAGACCTTGGCTGTGGGAGCTTGGAAATGCAAATTACCAGGAGCCCCTTTGAAGTCACCCCTGTATTGTGTGTGAGGGGGGCTCAGAGCAAGCGGCCAGCCTGCAGCCCCGCTCCCCCGTCACAGCGCCAGGGCCAGCTAATGGGATTAGCGGGAAGAAGTGCTGGGATCGCCTTGCAGGACACCCAGACCATGTCCTGTCACTCCTCGGTTCCACAGCACAATCCCAGGATTCACACAGGGTTGTTTTCCAGTTCGAAGGGAGCAGCTAGACACCACGGATTAACTGTAGTAATTTATGACTGTGAAGAAGGGGCGGGGGTGGGAAAGGGGGACAGTGGGGATGGAAACCTCCTACCACAGACATCTCACTCCAGTTGAGAAATCAACTGGAAGGGGTCCAGCCTTCATCCCATGATGGTCCCAAGATGTTCCCAAGCACACTGAGAACTGGATTGCAAAAGTGCAACCTTTAAACTGCCAATTAAACTCCTCATTAAATGGAGTGATGGTAGGCTCTGATGCCTTGGGTAATGGATAGTACCCTGATATGGAGAGACACACACACAACCACATCTGGGTGTTTCTGCTTGGCTCCAGCTCTGGTGAAAGTACTTTTACTCTGCTGGTTCTTGAAGACAAGACAAAAGAGCTGAAAAACCACAATGGCTGATGCAGGCTCTGGAGGTCTATTCCCCACCTTCTAATCAACAGGATTAATTATTCATTTATTATTTATTATAATTTAGGATGATATTTGCTGGGGGACCAGTCCTATCAGAAACTGCTCCTGGAGGTGATCAAGCATTGCAATTGAAGCACACAACTAGGCAGAGGAGACAAACCCAGGAGCAACATGATCAACACACCACCAACACAAACCCACCTCACTCTGGGGCTCTCCTTCAAACTAAGAAGATGTAGCTGCAATAACCCCATGCAGCAAGGGTTGGGAGTGACACTGGGTGTGGGGACACCTGTTTACCTGGATGGGAATGCCTGGAGGAGCAGGATTTTGGAGTTTATCTCAGAAAGCAAAGATGGAGAGGAGAGGCTGGATCTGGCCTCCTCTGCCCTGGGGTAAAACCAAGATTAGCAGCTGGAATGGAGCAGGCACTGCTTTGAATGGTTTTGGCAGTCAGCCCCACACTGGAGCAGAAGGATAATGAAAGGTCAGGAACAGGAGCATCAGAGCAGCAGTACCCCTGGTCCACCCTCCACAGTGCTGCTCTGCTGGAGCACGGTGATAGAGAAGGGAAGGACTGGCCTGAGGTTCACCTATTGCCACCAACACCTCCCACCATAGGTGACCTGATCACAGGCTGGTGCCATGTTGCCAGCACATGCTTGTCAGCCAACAAGAGGCCACATCATCCCTGGCTCCCTTTCTGTATTATCCTTCATCAGCCATTCGGGGTCACGTGAAATCCCCTCTTGCCTCCACATCTTTTCACGAGTCTCTTCCCCTCCCTCCCTCCCTCCCTCCTGCAGCCCCTATGATTAGTCTTGGGCTGGAAATGCAAACATCAAGTGTCCAGGACCACCCTGGGCACCGATCCTGAACAATCCAGGGCAGCTCTGGCTGGTGGGGGGTGGTCCCCAGCTCCCTCTGCTTGCCAGACATTGCATCCAAAGGCAGAGCCAGAGGCACAGAGGAGCTCAGGGCTGCACGCAGAGCTCCTACACGGCTTCCACATCCCCCACCTCCCGCTGCCAGCTGGCAACTGCTGCAGCAGCTGCCTCTGAGACCCAGCTATCACCAGCTCCTCCTCCATCGGCCTGTTTTACACACCTCACGTGCTTTCTGAGGTCCATCAGGCCATGAGTTGAAATTTACAAGCTTAAATCCTAACGAAAGGGATGTCAGCCCGAGCCCCAGGCATCGGGTCGGATCCAGAGATAGGAGTGGACTGGTGTGAATTCTCTCTAGGAGCAGAGACACCAGTGGAAGCAGGTGGAAACCACACCATGGACACCAGGATGAGCAACTTGAGCCACATTCACAGGGCAGTGCAGGCTCCAGCCTCAGGCCTGGGGGTCTGGCTGCTGTCACCCCTACCCCCAGGCTCCCACTGCTTCTGCTACCTACACTCCACAAAGCCCTGGCCACCATTCAGAGACTACAGAAAGTGCTGGATTTTAATGACAGACAGATGATCCAGTGCTGTAGTGTTTTTAGAGTCTTTTCAGATTTGTTTTTCCCTGTTTTCTGTTTGGGTCTTTAAATATTTCTAGCACTGCTGCTTATCCTGGAGCTTACCCATCACTTTGAGATCCTGCTGCATTCCTTGCTGCAACAAGAGTTCTGGTCTCATGTAACAACAGCACCATGGATTAAATTTACATTATACTCAGGTATCTGATGGCACAAGGATTACAGAACACTGAGGAAGAGCTCTGAAGGGTGTCCACACCAATTCACTAACATAATCTGTGTTAATTTACACCAGCACCAACATGGGATGCTCTGGGTCTTCGTGAAGCCCAAACCTGTGCAGTATCTTTCTTTCTACAGATTACAGAGGCTGAGTGGAAAGATCAGAACTGTTACAAGGGTCCTGATGTCCCTCAGGGAAAAAAAAACCCTCTGGCCCTGCACTGGGACCCCAGAGGAGGTAGTTGCAGAGGGCTTATCAGGAGAGATCTCTTTATCTCTTCTGCTCATGGCATGACAGACACAACCAATGGAAAATTGTTTGGAGTTGAAACAGCAGCAGGTTTTTAGGCATCCCCCTGCAACCCAGGAAAGCAGCTTGCAGCAGCAGAGAAGCAAGAACAATCAGTTTGCAAATTGTTTCTTATCAGCTCATGGTAAACCCAGAGGGGCTGCGGGGCATCCACCTCATCCAAACACATCTCTAAGCTCAGACTCTTTCTGCAAGATTCTCCCTCAGAATCCACCTCCCAGCATCCTGGCTTTTCTCTCCCAGTATTTTTCTACATTACCAGAAATTACCTGAATACAAACAACGTTCCCAGCAAATAACAACAGGTCCAAGCACTTAGTTTAGTAAAAGCTTTGTAAGGCTTTAACGTGAGTTCACTTAGAGGTATTCAATAAACAGGAAAACTGAACCTTGTGAGCTCACATTGTATTTATTTTCACACTATCCAATGTATTAAAAATGCATATTTCAAAGATGGTGTAATTGTGTGGTCATTTCTACCACACCCCAAGGATTTCTTTCTTTCCCACCACCTCCCTTTCTTTTCAGAAGGACTTGCATGAATACCCAACAAGAAAAAAATCTAAAATACAGAACTAAATTTGGTATCTTGAGCAAAAATGGGCAAAGGGGTGATGTAGGATAAAGCAAGACAGAGTCCCAAGTGCTCTGAGCATCCTGAGATGAGAGGCCTCAATGCCTGTTCTGCTGGGGTACACACAGTTGGGTCTGTTAGTTAGGTGGTGTCAGATGGGATCACTGGATTACCACTGGGTTGGTCAGCAAACCTCTGACTGAAAGGGGATGTACAAAGAGGCAGAGAGGGTTTAATAAAAGCAGCAAGGGAAAGGCCATCGCAGCGTTCGGTGACACTGGAAGGTGGCCATGTAAACCAGCGTGAGGTCAAGGTGAGTGTGCAGAGCCAGACTGATTTATGAAGATTAACTGATTTAAAGAGCAAATATACACTGTATTATCTCTGAGATCTACCAAGCAGGGATGGAGTGTCTTTAGCTCTGTGTGAACACTGGCCAGACAGTTTTTTCACCTACAAAGTGAAAGGCATTTTGTCTTGGCTAAAAACAAAAAAGTTCTACATAGCACTAAACCAGTCCCAGCTATTTCTCTAATAGTTTATATCCAACAGCAGAGAATTGATGGGGAAATACAGCCAACATTACCTAATTCAGACAAGCCAACTGCTCTCCACCTTTCTTTTCCAAGGAAAACCTGCTGCTCACTGTGGCAGGACAACAGGATTGCGAGGGACAGCTCAGCCCCCGGTCACCCTGGCACGGGCAAGTCCCCTGGCACAGTCATATGGTGCTTGGAGACACTCCTGTGCCCTCTCAAGAGCTGCTCCAAGAGGGTCTTGCTCAACATCTGACTCATCCACCTATAGATCTGTAACCTAAAACTGGGGTTACGGAGAGCGCCGCTGTAGGGAAGTTGAGTTGGTAATGAATGATGATAGGTGAGAGCATGGAGGGAAGAAATGTGCCCTGGAAAACTCTGCAGTTAATTAAAAGGTGCATCAATAAATTACTTTTGCTATTACATATATCTAATACACCTCTGTAGATGTATTAAAGCCATATAAACTGTTTGTACATTGTTAAATAAATTGTGTTTTGTTCTGTGCTCGTGTCTCAGCTTCACACAGAATAAAATGAAAAGAGTTTTCACTTGGCTGATATCCCTTAAAGCAAACAGATGAATAATGTTCTGTCAGACTTTCCAAAGAGCAAAACCCAGTTCCCTGTGCCTTGCTTTGAAAAGGGGAACAGATTGGCTCTGGTTCATAACAATGTTTCAGAAACGTGAGGGCTGCATTTTACTTTGCAGGAAGAAGAGAATTGCCCAGACTTGCATGTCACTGTGTAATTTAAGGAAAAGTTCTGTGTAATATAAGCTACTGCTGCTTTGACACCCCTTGAAGGTAGCAGGGCAGCTAGGGCTTAAATGGTCCAGTGGAAAAGCACAGGCATTGAAAAAAATAATTAAGAATGCTGCTCCTTTGACAAAATTAAATTTACAGTGTCCTACAGAACTGCTAATACACCTGGTTTCTAAAATAATAATAATAATAATAATAATAATAATAATAATAATAATAATAATAATAAAACAGCAAGTAAATATGATCTGCCTAAGTGACTACTGACCTAGTGGTTATCTCACATTCCAGACTGAGAGCGGGTTTAACGTGATGCCTCTGATCCAGAGATGGATAAAGCAGTAAATAAAGATATACTGTCATATATCATCAGTTTAGGCTGCTGTCTAAGCTCAGCTTAGTATTTGAGATGGCACTAAGTGGCCTGGGCCAGCTCTCCACCAAAATTGGGACAGACCAAATTCCCCTCAGCCCCCAAAACCCCTTACAATTACCTAAACATACCGGTCTGGGTGTTCCTCAGAGCCACGTATCATCGTGCTCCCTTCCCCCAGTCCCTTCTCCAAGAGGATTTTGGTGCTGAAAGGAGGCAGGTTTGTGCAGAGACATAAACATCACTGGTGAGAGCTGACATGTGTTTTCTACTAACCTCATCTGGGCAGCGTGGCAGCATCCACAGCTTTGGAAGCTTAATAAAACACATCTCTCATGCGATTAATCCCTTGGCAGGGACGCGTCGAAGCAATTAACTGTGTGGTTTTCTTTGTCATCATAAGAAAGTTTTTGAGTGTCTCTACCAAAATGGCTCCTTTTGGGGAGGCAAAAGCTGACTAAAAAAATGCCTTCCAGTTCTGGAACCCCAACATGAGAAGGACATGGAGCAGTTGGAGAGGGTCCAGAGGAGGCCACAAAGATGCTAAAGGGGCTGGAGCACCTTTCCTACGAGGACAGGCTGAGAGAGTTGGGGCTGTTGAGCCTGGAGAAGAGGAGGCTCCGGGGAGACCTTCTAGTGCTCTGCCAGGACCTCAAGGGGGCCTACAAGAAAGATGGGGAGAGGCTGTTCAGTAGGGCCTGTTGTGACAGNAACAACAGCCACGAATCTCTTCTAACTAGCAGCCACAACTAAACAGACCAGCTGGGATGTCAGCCCCTGAGATTCACCCTTTCCCTCCTCTCAAACAAACGTGTTCTTTCCTACCAAATCTCCTCTGGCAGAGTCCGTGCTGGCCCAGCATCTGCAGCTGGTTAGGGAACAGCCCTGGTGACGGCGCTTGGATCCTTCCCGGCACATTTCTTACATCATTATTCAGGACGAACAGCAAATCATATGCTCGTAGTTATGGGGATGGCAGGACACTTCCTGCACTTATGTTTTGTTTGACAAAGCTATTTTAAGGTTACTATTGGAAGGTCGGTTCATCCAAGTTTCTAGATGCAGAGGCAAAAAAAAATAAGTGAGATGTTTTTGAAGAGCAGTCAAGATTATAAGGGCTAAACATTGCCTCTTCTAGCAAACCTTTGTACTGCACAGAAAAACACACTCTCTCCTCCTGGGTTCCCTGATGGAGCTGCAATGATCTCACATGTTCCTTATCCACCTCTCATCAGGCATTAACCTGTAGATAAGGAGTTTTTGATGGAATGATCAAGGGCTGCATCCCATACATGGGCTGTGGCCACTGAGTGATACCAGACTCCCTGTCCACCCTGACAGGGATCAGGCCCTTGTTTTGGTGGCCCCCAGGAGCAGATGGACAGGACTGGAGCGTGTCACATCCAGCTCCATCTCCCTCGGGCACTGCATCAGGAAGCTGGAGATGAAATAGGAGAGACAGGCAAAGGGAAGAGACTTCCTCCAAGCACCTCAACCCCAGCACTCAGGTTTTTGTCCAAATCCCCAAGAACTGGGACCTTTTTAAACACACACACTTTATAAGCAGCCTCAAAGCCTTCTACAGCCCGACCGCTGCATCTCCATCAGCCACCCACATCCAACCACCACAGCTCGGTGCAGCTGTATTTGTGTAAGTGATATTGAGCCTCCAGACCCAACGTTGCTCCTTAGTCAAACAACTCATTACTTTCACATGCACAAAAAGTATTTCAGTGACCAATTTGACCAGGAAGCTGATATTCCCTGGAGACCATTCTCCATCTATAGCACTGCCATATGGGAGAGTTACTACATGTTTGCTTGGTGCCACGTGAGGCTGGCACATTTTGACAGAGGAAGGGGCAAACAACTCATCTTTCTGCTTCTCTGGGGTCTGCCAGGAGGATACACAAAGGACATATCACAAAGTCCATATTTAGGTTCTACCCAGTCTCTAGTCACATAAAACTCCCCATTACTAAGGAGTTTTTTCACTATTTACTTCCATGAATTTTAGGAGTTTAGGCTTCATTGAGCAATAAAGTAGCTCACAGATTACACTGTGTGTCACCCCATAAATTTGATCCCCACCCCCTGATAACATACAGAAGAGGGCACCTCTGTGACACATTTTTTAAAAAAGAAACTTTAAATATATGAGAAACACATTCAAGGCTGAGACACCCTTCAAATGGCTCCACCTGGATGTGAAGGGCTTTATTCCCAAATATATTACTGTATAATGGGGCCTTGGAGCATGTGTTCACACAGCTGATGCCACACCAGAGTCTCTACACCAGAGACATGGCACAACCCAGCTGTAATGCAGAGCTGGGCCATCCATGGAGCACTGGTTAGACTGGGGCACTGAGCCTTTGCAGAAGAGGGTGAGAATAACAATGTTTTAAGTAACACCTTTCTGTCTGCCTTATATTAAATCTCTTTAGTCAGGCATGTGTGTCACACACACACAAACCCTTATTTTTTTTTAAGGGAAAATGAACATTTTAAATTTTCCTGCTAGCATTGCTGAGGACTCCAGCCTCTCTTGTCACTGCTTATTCCTGGCTGAAGAGTGAAACTGCTCCAGTGTTCAGTAAAAGAGGTTTTTCCAGTCACTGTGTGACAGACACCACCTCCTCCTGCAGTAGCATTGCCAAGTCTTCTGTGATACACAGGAAATAACACACATTCATAGGTGGGAACATCAAACTGAAAACATCGAATCTAATGCAAAAGATAATTTTTATGGCATTAAAACACAGACCACTTAAATAACATGGGGAAAAATAGCTTAATTTTCAAGGTATTTTCCCATCCTATCCATTTTTCCTTTCTCCCCTACAGAAGAACACCCAAACTTCCTGTTCTCCAGCTACATAGCTTAAAGATATGTTTTATTCCCTGATAAAATCTACTTGGGGTCATTCTTTGCCCAGGAAGGACTTCTTACAGCTCCTCAGGACGCTGCAAATGCAGCTTTGAATTATTTATTCCTAAGCGAAACAAAACCCGTATGCACCAAGGGTCAATCCTGAGCGCTACAAAATGAGTTTCAGGACTTCTGCAGCCCATTTCATCTCTCACTAACTCTTTTCCTGCTTCACCTTCTTTTCTGAAGGCTTTAGCTCTGCTTCTCCCTCCCCTCTCCTTCCTTCTAACATTTAATTTGTCTTACGTGACTCAAATGGCTCTTTCTTCTGGTGACCTAATATTTTAACCTTAAGCATGACGAGAAACAGACTGCCCAAATCTGACACTTGAATTAAAAGTGAAACACACAGCTCAGCACAAGTTAATTAAAAATAATACATATAATGTTAGCTTGTTTAAACTATTATTTGACCAGAAATTTGCACCCGTAACTACCAGAGTCCGCAATTGCTGCAAAAATAAGAGTAACCACCATAAGCACGAACTCACTGCAAAAATCAGCTCTACTGCTTCTCCCTTGGTTTCACCAACGTTCTGAAAGATCCTGATGAAGCTCCTGGGCTGAACTGCTGAGCTCTGCCCCAAGAGATGCTGGAGCAGCCGGCATGTGGGAGGGCTGTCCGAACACGGGGCACGGACTCCAGCACGCCGGGACCTGAGCACGAGTCCCATTCCTGCTTCTACATGGAGAAAAACTATTTCAAATTTCAGATTATTTTTTAAAAACTCTAGCAGAAGATGTTATTCTAAATGGCCTTCTGAAGAGTTATGTCCAGGGAGGAATATGGTGTTTTTCTCCGCTGACGAGAAGCCTGGGGGTTGCTGGGTTTATGAGCATCATACTTGGGCTGGGGGGTGGGGGTGGGGAACTGGTAAGTCCAAAACCATTTTAAGCAGTTAACATTTTAAGCAGTTAGTCTTACTGAAATAGTTGGTTGAGTTTAACAACTGTGAAAACATTTGAAGTTCACATAACTCACAGGTCTATCATAAATTCTGCTCCTGACAGACACACATAAACAGAGGCTCCTCAGCTGGGAGCAGCCAGCCTGCTTTAAAGGGTATCAGGAGTTATACTGAACTGAGAAGGTCTTGTGAAAAAGATTGCTCTTGAGATAAGAGGCTCATTCTTAAGACAACAAACATGAGTGAAAATATGCTTCAGTCAAAATTAAGATCCGCCCCTCCATTCCCTAATGGTAATCTGATAAGGCATGGAGAACATGTTTGTTTTCTTTAAAAGCATTTTGCCTCTCTACACAGGCTGCAGAGACTGGTGTGAAGCAACCTCAGTCCAGAAACCAGCCTGGGAGCAAAGACTTTGTGGTTTTGGTTGGTCTTGAGAAAGATGCGTGGCCCTGAATGATCAAAACCATGATCTGAAGAAAGATCTGTTCAAGAATGGCAGCTTTCCACTCAGAAACAACCTTCTGGCCTATTTTCTGGTAATTCTGAAAGAATTGAGTGAATTCTGACTTCCTTTTAAAAAAAAATAATAAATTATTGTAGTAAATAAAGATGGAGGGATGTCATACCCCAAGGCCAAGCAGTTGGACACTACAGGTTTAAAACTTTGAGTAAGTCTAAGCCCATCTTGCTTGTGGTAAGAAACTGTGTCATATAATGCCATATGCCACATTATTTAAGCCAATAATTGATATTCCAGGTGAAAAAAACCATTTTCCTCACCCTTCACAACCAGCACCATGGTTTTTACAACTCAAGGGGCAGACTGAGGAAGAGGTTCCTATTTTGCTAGACTTTTCAATGTTTGTAGGACACGTGGGTTTTTTGTTTACCAACAAATAAAATTATCCCAATTGCTTTTTAAAATAATTACTATAATTAATCATATGTGAAAATTTTATTTTTTAATTATTTAGTTTTATTTTATTATTCCAGTATTCTTCTTATTGCATTAGAAGTAATTATGTTAACTTGCCTCTGTCAACACATCCCAAATTTTTAAGATGTTTTACACATGATGACTTGTGTGCTTTGATGCAAACTATGTTTAAGGTCCTTACAGCATCCTGCTAAACCATTTCTGAGTAAGAAAGCACAGACCTGTCTGACAAACCTCCTGCCTGGCCCCCTGGTGTGATGGGCTGAGCTGTGCAACACCAAAATTTTAGCTGTAATCCTGAAATTAATTGGTACTGATAAGGTTATATGCACGTTATATATTATATTAATGCACTCCTCCACTGGAAAAATATTATTTAAGATAATAGAAAAGTTTCTAGAGCCTTGTTTTAATAAAGGCTGCCCTGGCACACTTGTGCAGTTTGTGCTTTATCCAATCTAAAAGCTGGTTTTTATCTTTGAGTAGGTGAAATGCCGGTTCGTATCAATACTCTTATCGTGGTCTGGTAACATAAACCATGTACTTTACAACTGCATAAGAAAATAAATGAGGATTAAGCCAAAGATCATTTAAAAAGGCATGCACACATACCATCCATGTAGCAAAGCCAGCTGAGGAATTTTATTTGGGCAAGATGACAATTGCCTGTTTTGTCCCACAAAAAATTTGCCATATATGTCAAGGATGGAGCACCATTCCTATGTCATTCTGAGGACAAAATAAAAATCATCCCCACAGACACCTCCAGAGCTCCTCTGGGTTTATCCACATACAGCTGAGATTGCTCGGAAACAGCCAGAGCTCCTGAGGCCAACTATGTCCCCAAACACAGCTCCCAACACAATGAAACATTCTCCAGGTCGTTCCTTCACTTTTATCATTGCCAGAATTGTATTTTCCTTCATTATCTTTTTTTTCCTTTCATATCTGCAAAAGACAGTACACTCACAGAAGGTCAAATCCTCATCTGCTGCTTCACATCTGTTGAGAAGGAAAACCCAACACAACCAAGTTTTAAATAAATGATAAAAACTACGTAGAGAACTAAGAGATGGACAAGGAGCTTTCTGAAACCACCATAGCTGCAAACACTACAGAAGAGACCTTTACTTTGCTTTTCAAGCCCAAGATTAAGAGATTCTGCTATAATTCCTATTTCTTTCAAGCAAGTCCATGTCCACCGGCCTCGCACCACCCAAGACAAAGCAGCTGAAACGAAGCCCAAAGGACACAGGACTTGAGGCAGTAACAGAGCTGGTGGCAATTCCCAGGAGCTCATGGAAGAGACCTCTCAAATGGGCTTTGGGGAAGTCAAGAGTTGGGTTGTAAAGATAACAGTGTTTGTATATTTAGAATCTTATAATGGCCTTTGCCTTGACACGGCACAAGCGTGTTTGGGAGTTAAAGACAGATAAAATCAACATGTGGGTTTTTTTTCCCAAGGATGTGCCTGAGTTAATTCAAACCCACAGGATTTGGACTGTAACTTAGGCAAGAGGAGTATTACAGCCTGTGCTGTTGCTGAGATGGTTAGATAGAGGATGCAATGGTGTCTTCTCACCTCTAAAACCTCTAAACCAGCTGCAAGCCTTGAAAAGGGATCAGCTTGCAAAGTGGTCCTGGTGTGCTAATCACCAGGGAGAACTGCAGCAAAAGAATGTGCTCATTCATCTTGAGGAAAATCAGGACTGAGAGAAAATGTATTTATTTAAAGTAAATTTACTGACACAAGAAATGTGCCTGGACAACTGTGGCAGGGTAACATTTGCGCTTAATTTTTGCTTAACGCAGATCTTTGTTGGCTCAGGCATCAATAACAGTGTCCAACTAAGAGCAGGTGAGATGATAACTGCTTCCCCTCCCCACCAAGGTAACCACACACGTGTTTTCTTGTTAACAAGATCAATAAATTTGACACATTCTGAAATTGATGATTAACTCACTTTACAGTGGTTGAAGTCGCCACGGGTTATTGCTTTGAACGGCCAAAGCTAGAGCGGCACGCGTGGTTTTAATTATCAGGATAAATAATGTAACACCTTATAATCTTCTTCCTCACACTTAATGATTTTGTGATGAAGTAACAGAAGCCAGGATTCAGTAGGTAACTACATGCAGGTGTGCTGTGCAGTGGTGCTATCTTGGTAGGAAAACTTTCTGAAGGGTTTACACCGTGTTGCAGCAGCGAGAGCACCGTGGGTCAATACAGATATTCTCATTTTTAATGTTTTTACTAGACTGAATAAACACTTGCCCCAAGACTAAAACCACTGGTTGTCCTAAAGGCTGTGGAAGCCCAGGGTAAACTCTGAAGTTGAGTTTGGTATGACTGACATGTCCCTGCAACAAGGAGCTGCACTGTTAGTTCAGGGTGAGGATCGGTCCCCTCCATCTTCGCAGCCCCTTCATCCCGGGGCTCCGACTCATGAGTCTTGCTCCTGAGCCTGGGTGATCACACTGTGGCTGCCAAGAGCAATGGGTGGCCCTTCCAAACTGCTGATTTGCAGGGAGTCTTCACAAGAGGGACCTGGTTGAGTGTGGTGATGCCTGAGCCATGAGTCTACTCATCCTTCATCAGGACCAGAGGGGCTTACTACCTGGAGGCACACTGGGCCAGCCCAGGGGAGGTGGGTTCATAAAAACCCACTATCCAAGGTGGAAGGAGAAACACCCCATAATCACAGAACAGTTCATGCCACAAGAAGATTTAAAGATACTTGGGGGTGATAAAGGAAAGAAATTTTGCAGTGATTTCATCAGACCAGCAGTGGTCCATCACATCACTCCAGGTCCCTGTACTGGGATTCAGAGAATCCCAGAATCATTGGGGAGATCATCAAGTCCAACCTACCTGTCACAGCAGGTTCCCCATGGACATCCCATGACAGCAAAAAGCAAAGGCTCAATGCTGAGCCCATCCAAACAGGGAGGAGAAGCATAAAGTGCCCATGGGAAGGGGTGCAGGAAGAGAGGTGATACCAATAGACAGAGACAACTTCTCACATGGGTGAAAAAGTGGAGGACAGGATACAAATCCCTCTCACAGGGGCCACAGACACAGCCCCTCCACCTGCCAGTACTCATGCTCTCTCTTGAGTAATTCCTACAACAAGCAACCAGAGCCTTCACTACTCTAATAATCCAATGGCATCATCTTTATTCCCTCTCAGCCTTCTGGCTGGAGCTGTGCATGGCATTTGGATCTGATGAACCTCTGACACATCTCCCACTGCTCCTCCTTGCCTTGGCTCCCCATCAACATAAACTGAAAAGAGGATTTAACATCAGCCAGGCACTAAAGTAAACCAAGAGCAAAATGAGAATGAGATTGAGATTTGCCCACTGAGATTTTATTACCTGGTTACGCAGGATGTTTTATTACAGCCACAGAAACATTAGAGGCCTTTAAAGAGGATTTCCCTTATAATTAAAGGCCTTATGGCGTAGTGGAATCTCACTGTACCTTGCTCCTTTTTAAAGAAATGAGGAAACTACAGGCAGAGGGAGTAACTCAGGGTCAAATCCTGTAATCAGTGTTTCTCTAAGTGTTTCTATAAACATGGACAGCTGAGATCACCAATTACAGAAAGGAAAATCCATCTTCTACCAGCCCTTTATGCATCAGCCCCCTCTGACAGGCTCTTGAGTGGGATTTGAAATGTTCCCTGGTCCAGTGTGTTAAAAATTACAACAAGGTGCCTGAGCATAGTTCACAGGGCAGCTCACACTCACCTTTCTGTGTTCTCCTCAGCCTTGGCCAAACCTGCTCAAACAAGCCCAGTGCACAGGACTAATGCAGCAAGGCCAAATCAAGACAGAATCTCAGAATCTCCTGGGTTGGAAGGGATCCATAAGGACCATTGAGTCCAACTCCTGGCTCCACACAGGACCAGTCAAGTCAGAGCACTGGACTGAGCGCATCATCCAGACGCTTCTTGAACATCTTAGAGAGCAGCTCGATGTGAAAAGGCACAAGGCCTGATCTGGTGTTTCCAAAATGCTGGAAGCTGAGAAGTTCCCAAGCAAGTAAAAGCAACTTCATCTTTTCATTGCAGTACTGTTGTAACACACACAGAGTCAATGCCTGTGTCCCCATCCTTGGGGACCAGGTGCTCACACGAGCTGGGTGCTGCTGGGTGCTGCTTGAAGCTTCCTATGTGGACTCGTGCTTGAGAAAGATGTGGTGAGCAGGCCACAGTGCTGCTCATAAGCAAACAGGTGGATGAGGGGAACAAAATACTGGGGAGGTCAAGGTTTCAACTCCCCTGGTCTCCTGGGGTCTTGCTACAAACCCTGTGTGCAATGTCAGGCGTTATTGACTTTGCAATGAGGTTGTGTTGAAGCCTCACAGAAATAGAAGTCCAAATACTCTCCAGATACTGATGTAGCATTTCACCACAGCCACTTCTATACCAAACATTTATTTGCATACACAGTTGCTATGGGTGACCCTGCAGAGAACAAAACCAAATCTGGTTCTTAATAGCACATTGTCTTTTCCCTTGTATAACAAGAATGCAGTGGGGAGCTCTGGCTCCCCAAGTCATAAAGTACTTTACTCACTTTTCCCTCCCCACTTAAAAAAATATTGACACCAGTGTGTCAATATTTGACACCAGTGTGTCAAATAATTTGCTTTCAGATAGTACAACTATGTCTCCATTTTGCCTTTCCCTCACGCCGCCTGACGACAGAAGGGTTTTCTGTTTGCTCTACAGGCAGATAAGGGTGGAACACTGCAGCTAAAAATGGTTAAAATATTTATCTGATACCCTTACAATAGGGAAAAGCACTTTCTAAAGTCAATCTTCCTCCAAACTACAGGCCAGTATCTTTTCCATCGACTTACCACAGAGGTAACAAAATACAGTTGGATCCACCTCGTTAGTAAGAGCTCTATGGCAAGGAATTGATCTCTTGGCAGCATTGCTCACGTGAAAAACAGGTGACAATGTGCAGCCACAGCAGACAAGAACAAGAACCAAGTGGTTTTGGTGGATCCTCAAGTTTCTCTTTCATTACAGGCTACAGCCCACCCCAGGGTGGCCCATGCAAGGTGACCAGGGTGACTTTGGCTGCATCCGTGGGGGCACAAGCAGCTGCTGTTAAGGCAACTGAAACACCTTTGATCTTATTCTGGCTCAGTTTCCCGTACATGGCCTGGGAGATAAGAGGAGGTAAAGAGGCAACAGATCCTGGTGTTCTCTGATAATGTGTATATTTAGCTACGTAAGTACCTTGAGGTAGATAAAAAGAGGCCTATAAGCAATTCATTTAATACAAGCCACAACTATGCCTTCCCAAATTATGCTCACCCAGGGGTTTTAATCGACTTTTCCTTGCTCAGGGGAGTCCAAGAGGCCCCTCTGAAACCTCAGCAGGCACCTTACTGCCCGCCACGCTGCAGGACTGTCACAAGGAAAATCACAGAATCATAGAATCATAGAATGATTAGGGTTAGAAGGGACTCCCAGAGGTCATCCAGTCCAAGCCCCCTGCAAGAAGCAGGGACACCCCCAACTAGATCAGCTTGCTCAGGGCCTCATCCAACCTGGCCTTGAACGTCTCCAGGGATCCAGGGGCATCCACCACCTCCCTGGGCAACCTGTTCCAGTGCTCCACCACTCTCACAGCAAAGAACTTTTTCCTAATATCCAATCTAAATCTCCCTCCCTCTATTTTAAACCCATCACCCCTTGTCCTGTCACAACAGGCCCTACTGAACAGCCTCTCCCCATCTTTCTTGTAGGCCCCCTTGAGGTCCTGGCAGAGCGCTAGAAGGTCTCCCCGGAGCCTCCTCTTCTCCAGGCTCAACAGCCCCAACTCTCTCAGCCTGTCCTCGTAGGAAAGGTGCTCCAGCCCCTTTAGCATCTTTGTGGCCTCCTCTGGACCCTCTCCAACTGCTCCATGTCCTTCTCATGTTGGGGGTTCCAGCACTGGCCCCAGTACTCCAGGTGAGGTCTCCCGAGGGCAGAGGAGAGGGGGAGAATCCCCTCCCTCATGGAGGAACTCTCAGAGCCCGGCAAAACGAAGGGAGTGTTATTTTCCCTGAAGTAATGCAATGGAACCTAACATGGTTTCTGTCAGCATCAGCCCCTCAGCCCTCATCTCCACACCGTGTGGTTTTCTGGTACAGCTCTATTTGTATTGGCCTCCACACAGAATATCCCACTTCAGGTTTGTGTCTCAGGCCCCACGCGCCGCACGCTGGGCTATTGCATCACCACACAGTGGGGCTATAAACGATCCTGGGCCAAAACTCCTGGGACTCGCCTTCAGTCCTCATTTCAAACTTCCACTGTCACTAAGCAACAGGGAGGTTGTTTCTATGACAGCAATAAAATGTGTTACAGGACTGGAAATCCATACACCAAGGTCCTGGTGGGGTGTCCAGGCCTGGTGCCCCAACCTGGGCGCAGAGGCCCTGGGGTGCTGTGGGCAGCGGCACAGGGGTCAGACTTGGGATGATGTTGGAGATGTTCTGGTGAATCTACTCTTGCCTCTTTATTGGCATTTTTTTTTCCATAAAGTTTAGGTTCTCTAGGGAAAAGAGGAAAGTCTCCCTGTTAGTCTTTGAAATCCACAATCAAATACACAGTTGGCCAGGTCTCACCTGGATGCTGGCCAGTGGTTATGTGTTTTCTCAGTGCAAGAACCACGCTGCCATCCAGCCACACAGAGCCACAGTATAAAAGATCTGTTTTACTAAAACCCCAGATGTGTGTAACTCAAAAAAACCAACCCCAAAACCCCACCAAAAAAAAAAAAACACCTTAATCACTGAAAAAGAGGATGGGGGAACCCTTTGGTTTTGTGGTTTCCCAGCCTCACAAGCTTTTTCTGGGAATCACAAGCCCCATTCGATTTTAGGAATCAAGTGCCCAATAAAATTACAGCCCTCTCCTCTTTGCCTCCTCTCCTGGTTCCCAGAAGTTAAATAAAGAACAAAACAACACCACATTCAGATTGTACACACAGAAAAGGCTCCATTAAGAGTACAAGGACTGTTGATGGGTAACACTGACACACAGGCTGTGTCTACTCTGGAGGAGCCAGTCTGTGGTCCACCCACCCACATCCACGCCATCTCCTCTCTGCTGCACAGCAACCATAGCTCATCCAAGGGCAGTAAATAGAGAACCTAGACATTTTTCTCCTCTAAAACCTAAACCATGTCTTATGAACTTACAGAATACTTCCAAGAACATGCTGTACTTCTGATGCCTCCACTGTAAGAAAGTCTGTGTTGTTGAGTGATGTATTTCACCTGCAGGTTGAGACTTATTGAAACCTACACAGAACACAATAAATTGTGGGGGGGTATTTGTGCAGCTCAGACACAGAATCTGAACTGATTCTGCTCAGAATCTACCTCACTCTTAGGCTGGACCATGGCAAAAGGTGGTTTTGTTTCCCTTCCCACCATAGCTCCTGTGGCAGTTCTTGAACAGAGCACAGAGACGGACACGATTTCTCCTGAAGTGGGGGAAGTTCAGGGAAGGCATAGCTTCAGGGAGGGGAAACAATGCAGAAAAAAAAGGATGATGATGATGATATTGATGAAAAAGAGTGGGCACACAACCATTTTCCAGGCCAAAGTTATCTCTGTTGTATGAAATTCTCTCATCTCCAGGAATCTGCTGTGCTTTGACCTCAGCTCTTTTCTGATCTCTATCTCTGTAGCAACAGGAGGGACTGAGGTTACAATACTCACTTCTTTGTCCTTAGAGGACCAAACCTTGCCATGGATGATGGATAAAAAGTGAGTTTCAAAGTGATGTGAAGCACAGGAACTTCAGAAATAACATCAGAGTTATGATCTTTCTGGAAATGTTTAGAAGCCGTGGCTACAGCAGTGCACAGAGATGTGCAAGATCGACACAGCCAGAGAGAAATAATAAACACTCACACAGGCACCAACACATGAGCTACCTGGAAAAAATCTCTCTTTGATCTTCTTCTAATTATTCCATCAATGAGTTTGCATTCAGAAATCCCACAGAAAAAAAGAAAGGGCTACATTAGCTGAGGCGTCAGGACCTGACTGATCCGTGGCACAGCCCCCTCGACTCCTGCCAGCGGTGGAGGTGCCCTTGACACCATCCACTTCACTGAAACTATTCCAGCTGTCCGAGGTCCTGAGCTGGCAGAGCTGCCCAGCTCCCAGGCACACATCCTGACCATGGGACAGAGGCATTGGCACTCTCCCCACAGCTCCCTGAGCTGCTGGCTCGTAGCTGGTGCTGTATCTGCGGCACCTTCCGGCAAAACAAAGATGAAATAATGATTTATTTATAAAGCAGGAACAGGTCAGTTGATTATTTTTTTTTAAACACAAGAAGTCTCTTCAAGCTATGCCAGAGACTCCTGGCATGGTAATGGAACATAACTCCACAGCCTTGCAGATAAGGGTTAAAATCTGACCTCTGCCAAATGCAGGAGTGATAGGAAGGACGTCGGGGTCAGCCAGTGTTCTGCACTCCAGCAATGCCTCCGGTTCCTGACTTCCACACAGACTGCAGGGGGGTGTTTCTGCCAGTCTCACTGCAGGCTGATGTGCACATGGCTTTTGACTCTAGTGAACTACAACAGTGCTTTTAAGGCAAGGAGGAAGGATGAGGATGTAGCACACACATGAATTACTCTGTTATCTACCACCGTCGTCTTTTGCAGAAGTCATCCATTTAAACATTTTTATTTTTAAGCTGCAGTCAAGACCATCTATTTTTCTGCCATCACATCAGTGCAGAACTCCTCACCTATAAATTATGGGAGGAAAAAGTGCTGAGCATATGGATTTTTTTTCAAAACATGATCCTCAAATTACATCCTTAAATGACCTGAGCCATCCACTCAAGGCAGACTGATAAAGACATGGGAAAAGCACGCCCACTGATCAAGGCTGCTACTTGCCATTGATTCTGCTCATTGCCTTATCACAGCAGAAGAAACTCAGGCTGAAAGACATGGTAACAAACCCTGTCCAAGTACAACTCTTCATTTCCACAACATCCTTTCCCCAAGAGACTCCAGTGAGACTTTAACGACAGGAAGGGAGGTGGACACATCAGTACATCCAGCACTCTGGGACTTGAAAACTGAGCCTGGTGTAGATGGGGTTTACTTCTCACAGATAAAAGTCAGTATTTCTCATGACTTACATAGTAGCAGTGAAGGGTCCTACAATGGCAGCAAGACTATGGAACAATGTAATCACAGAATCGTCAAGTTGGAAAAGACCTTTGAGATCATCGAGTCCAACCATCCCTGTCCTCTCCTGACCCATCTCCCAGAGCACCTCATCTCCCTGTCTGTTCAATACACCCAGGGGTGGGGACTCCACCCCCTCCCTGGGCAGCCTGTCCCACACCCCCACAGCTCTTTGGGGGAAGAATTTCTTCTGACATCTCATCTGAACCTGCCCTGGCACAGCTTGAAGCCATTCCCCTTGGCCTATAACCTCGAGGCTGATGCCTTCAGTGAGCAGGCTCCAAGCTCTCCTCACAACTGATGACATTTGCAATCAACATACCAGAAAAATGATTGTTTTCATCTCTCCAACTTAAATAAATTTGGTTTTCAGACCAGAGGATACAGCTGTGCTGCACAAAACCCTCTGCTGCCCTTCCCAGTACTCTTCAAGTGCTGTTTCCTGACACACCAACGTGACGTGGGATCGTTCTTACCACAGACACTTTCACCAAACCTTCAGCAATTTCACAGCCACACATTTGTTTGTATGACTCCTACAGGGAGAAGTCCACACATGAGTGAGCCATACAATACTCATGATCTTGTTTGCAGGGAAAGAAGATCAAACAGTGAGGAAAAATATCAAGGCACTTTCCCTCCTGCACTCCACAAGGTGCAACTTCCCTCTCCCAGCCAGACCTGACCCCGCTGCTGCTGTCATAAGGCTCTTGCACTTGTGCACTGGCCACAGATACGAATTAGGTTCAAGATGATGTGCACTGACCTTTTTTTAACTCTAACTCAGTTCCAAGTTTGTAATTCCTTTGTCATAATCTCCTTCCTGATTCTCATTTCACAGATTAAATCTGTTTAGTTTCTACAGGAATGTAAATGTTCTCCATTGAGTAAATCCGAGATCCCTCTGCACTTTTCTTTGGATATCCAAAGCTGAGTATGTGACCCCTTCCTAGACAGAGCCCACAACCTCCCATGGTAACAAAGTGCAATTAAATATCTCTTTTGGTTACAAAATTATAAAGCAAACTACTACAGAGTGTTTCTCTCTAAGAGAGTGAGGCTTTTAGTTAGTTGTGTTGTGGTCTTTGATCCAAAACCCTGCCAGAAAGAAAAATGGGAAGAAGGTTCCCAATCTATTTTGTTTTGGAAAAGCAAGGTGATCCAGAGTGGCCTAGAGAGGGAAATTTCACACAGTTCTCTGCTTTCTGTGCTCCTGCTGCTCTCCTGTGGGTTTCTGACCCTCAAGGTTGAGTTGCTTAACCTTGCAAAGTCAGAAGGTGGAAGCAGACATGTCTTCATAACTCATTAAGGCTCCAAACTGATAAAGAGCACAAACAGCCCCTGCTTCTCACAGCAACACCAAGTTTTCCTCCCCAGAGCACCACAATCACAAAAAGGAGTCTAAGCCTGAGCAAAGACCTCCCCTCCCAAAAACAGCCTTGGCAACTTAATGCCAGGTACCTTCAAAAGGAAAGACAAAGCCATAAAAAATGTGATGGCATTCCATTAGAGGGCATCCTAGCATGTCCTTTTGTGGGCACAAGCTTCCCTAACTTATATCCTTGACAATGATCTTCTGTCAGGAACATTCACATCCCCAAGTTTTTTGCAACCCTTGTAATCAAATTAAGTTTTATTTTAGGTTCTGGTTGGTGCTGCATTTCTCTTGTGATGGTGCAGCTTCCCTCACCAGGAGAGGTGGGTTTTCAGTATTGTTCCACCATGAGGGATGTGGATAAGATGCACCCACTGTCACCAAACTGATTTCAGAACAGCTGAAGAACCCACTTGAAAACATAAAGTGACTGTAAAAGGTGATCAAGGTTGATGCCATAGCTTGAAAAGAGAGGGGAAGGTAAATATATGTTCTCAAAAGCTATCAAAGACTGAAGCTCCACTGCCAAAATACAACTATGAGGCAACTGCTCAGACCCAGCGGCACGGTCCCAGCAGCAGGAACCACACTGAGCTCTGGGATAAAGGGAGTTGTAAGAACAGCCACTACTCCCACCCACATACTCCATCCTTAAAAGCTGTATTTTAAGACAGCTTACTAATACAGGTACAGACAGACACACGTACAGCTTATGACCATCACGGGCCTTAAAATCAGCAAGAAGCCTCTAAACAGTAAAATCTACTTATAGAGACAAATATTTTCCAGATTGGGCTGTGGAGTGTATGAAGATGAGTTTCTGCTCATACTTGTATGTACACTGATCAAAGACAGAAGGCACCAGAGGATCTAAAGGCAGTAATAATGGAAATTAAGAAGTCCAGTGCAAGGAATAGGAGCTGACAAGGTAACATGAAAATGTATCGAAGAGACAGATAATTCAGTTACAATAAATTATCAGACAATCTGACTTAAAGTGGAACGTAAAAGCACTCCTGTCACACAACATGAAAAATGAACTTCTGACTGCTGAAACACAAGATTAATGAATTGACATAACAGACATGAAACAACTTACGAGGATCCCGGGCTTGCTGTTGGCGGGGGACCTGGAAAAGTGACAGAAGAAAAACAGCACGATGAGTTATGGCGAGGCAGCAAAGCAGAAAGCTTTCAAAAACCTTTTAAAAGATCAAAGCAACAGTCTGTCACATTGGATGTAGTTTAAGAGACACAGTTCCTCAGTACCAAAGACCAGACTGTATCCTGGAGCAATGACTGTGAAATGCTGTAGATGAGACAGAAACTAAACAGGTGAGGGACTCATCCTGCAATTCAACCGTATCTCAGGCCACCGTGGAAGAGGTTACAGCAAACCACAGGAGGCTTGTAGAGAAGTTGTAACTACAACCAGGAGGAAACAGCATCATTTCACCACACCAGTCTTCATTGTTTATCAGGGAATTCATCTTAGACCTGATTTAGGTGCATGGATGAAATCTGTTCTGCCCTCAGCAGGTGCTGGCTGAGGGGGTTGGTTGGTACTGCCCAC
>VXBZ01005442.1:0-28238 GCA_013399135.1 Heliornis fulica
CTCGCAGTGCCTTCGCCGCTGGCGGCCGTGCCGCTCCTCCCGACAGCTTGCCTATTCCCATCACGTGCAGTTGCACTATTTTTAAAGCTGTAGCCCCCGCCGGGGGTGCTGCCCTGCCGCCTAATTCGGGGCGGATCGAAAGCGGGAGAGGGGAGAGAAAAGGAGACCTGCGGGAAGCCCGGCTGGGCGCTGCGGGGCAGGCGGGGCAGCCGAGGCACCGGCGCTTCGGCACCGGCGCCTCGGCACACGCCGCTTTCGCGGCACTGACGGGAAGCTGGAGTTGCTGCTTTTGCCGGATCCGTCCAAATCCGTCCCCAGACTTGCACTCGCTGAAGCCCTTGGGGGGGTAAATAGTTGTCTCGCCTGCATCGCTGCACTCCCTGCTGCTTGCCTTGCGTCGCAGCCGCACTCTTCCCCTTCAGTCTAGCGGGACTCAGAATTTGAGGCCCTGAAAGGTTGTCACTGGCATACGCGGTACCTGTTTGCGGGCTCTCCAGAGCAGCTGGTTGTAGTTCTAAAACCTCGGATCAAGCACCCACATCCATGTTATTTTTGGGCGGTCACTTTATGGTGTGACATTTCCCTCCATTCAGGTTCAAAACGCTCCGATCCTTGTGCTTTCCTCCAAAGCTGCCGCACATATCCCCTTGTCTGGCTTCTTGCGCTACAGTCTGCTGGACATCGGGCTCCAGAATTTGTCCCTCTAACCGAGGACAGAAAAACAAAGTTGCAGCTGCTTTACTTGAGAAATCTGAATCTTGGTAAAGCTCTGTCCAGTAGCACTGGAAATGTACCTGCTACTTCTGTTTTGCTGGATCCTGGCCGTGGTTTTCCTCTAATACAGCAAATCGTGCTGGCAGATGTCCACTCTGATACTTCAAAACCGGGAGCAACTCCCGGTGGAGCAAGGAACAAAAGCTGTGACAGTCTCTCTATAAATATACCCAACAAGTGGATCCTACTGGGTCCTGCCTTTTTTCTCACTGAGGACAGTATAATGTTAGATAAACATAAGTGCTAGCTTTGTAGAATTCACTGATTAGAAATAAAATACCTTTTACAGATGGGTTGTCAAGATGCAGTAAGATTCAGGATGTAAAACCAGTTGTTTTGGTTTTTGGGGTTTTTTTCACTTGTTCCCTGTCTTAATGCTGCAGCATCAGTGTGGTTTTATTCTCCTTGGCAATGCTGAGGTGGCTGAATGTGTCATCTGCTTGGACAGGGGATGTCAGGTGAGAACTGGCAAAATCTGTCTGGCGCAACCAGTTACCGCTTGCAGGATGAGACACTTCTCTCTCTCTTTTAATGCAGAATAATCACGCTATGATACAGCTTAACACAATATTGTTTTTCTCTCTCCATTGCTTTCATGCATTCTCCTAAGCTGCGGAATGAAAGAGATGAAGGCAGGTTTAGCTAATGAATACAGTTTCCCGGGCTTTCTTTTGTGTGTGCTTTTGGTTTTGTTTGGGGTTTGTTGATGGAAGGGTACACACATACCGTAACACGGTGGGATTGTTTCGCTGCTCCACAGGCAGATAAATCTGTTTGCTATTCTCACCACAGAATTTAAGAAAGCATGGCCGAAAAATTCCGATGTCAGTTCTGAGTTACACAGGGTAATTACAGGACGCATGAGAAGTCAGGATGCAACACTGCAGGAAAAGTGACTCCTTTATTTTCCGAGTATGGGAATTTGAGGGCTTGACTTTAAAATTTGGTACACCTGATAAAATCCAGGGGTTTGGATTTTATGTTGGGATATGTTGAACTCCTGGTGGAAATGATGGCTGCGGAATTATGAGCAGTTACTCTTGTCTGTTTTTAAGCAGTTTGGAAATTGAGGTCAAATTAGCAAAACACAGATAAATAAATATTCTGTTCTGTTGCTCCCTGCCTTCCACCCCCGCCACCATGTGCAGCAAATGGTCTGATGTGCTTGCTTTCAGAAGACGGAAAATGCTTGGTTTCCTTAAAATACAATCCCACGTATGTGATCAGTGTAACTAATGATCTTTCCATCACTGTAAAAGTTACCCATCTATCTAATATAGTGTTCAGTGCATATCTGCTGGATAGATTGAAGTGTTTATTTACTCCCTTGTCTTCCCCACCTCACTCCACCCCACACACACACCACCAACCTGCGCCCCCACATATCGGAAAAAATCTTTTCTAGAATACCAACTGGAAAGTGCCTATCTGGTACATCTTCTCATCCAGTAACTTCAGATCAATTTTAAGTATGAAATCTGGGTTAGAGGCCAGTAACAGAACAGAAATCCTTGCAAAATAAATTAGCTAAAGTGCCAGAGTAAAAGCAAATGCTACATTCCAATCCCTAGATGTGCTGTTAATCAGGAAGCAGGAGGAGCAAAGGCATTCATTTCTGGAGATATTTTTGTCTTTTATGATAGCAAAAAATAACCTCATGCTACTAGTAAAACAGCTGGCTTTTTTGTCTGCTTAATAGTTAAGACTAATAACTCAAACACTTTCAGAGATTAAAAGCAGAAATGCTACTTTACTGCAAATGAACATTTATAGCACACAGAAGAGGCAGCTGCTACGAAGGCCCTAGTCATTTACTAAATCTTTGGCACTTGATCCAGTATTACCATGAAATTGGGAGCAAGAACAAGCCCTAGATTTGGCTTGTTTTTTAAAAACTTGATTGTTTTTATCAGTGTAGTTAAACCTCTCATGTAAGTAAATCCTCTTTATTTCTCAGCTTGTCCAGGAGTTCAATACCCAGGTGGCTCTATATCGGGAGCTGGTCATTTCCATCGGGGATGTCTCAGTCACCTGTCCATCTCTGCATGCGGAAATGCACAAAACTCGAACCAGAGGATGCGAGATGGCCCATCAGGCTCATCAAAAGCTAGCAGCAATTTCTGGGTAGGAGTCTACTTATGTTTAATTAAAGCTGTACTCATGTGCACATCTTTGCTAAGTATTACATGATGGAAACTTTCCTAAAAGCATTAACTTGTTTTTCTGTTTTAGGCATAGATATGTGTGACCACAAATTCTACAGAATGTTCATGTTCGTGTCCATGTGATAGTGAAATTTTGGGTCAAATCCTGATCCCCTTACCAAGATGGTATCGTAATGATTTCACTGGATGCTTTTATGTAAGATGAACAGGATTTTACTCCGTATCACTGAACAACTTAAAAGGATCAAGGGAGAAGCCTTGCCTTTCGAGGGTGAAACAGCAATAGCTTTCTGCCCAGTCCTTGGGTTTACCTAACTGAACAGCTAGACAGCTGTCTCAGCTCAACTAGAGGCTTAGAAAAATCAGAAGGAAAAAAACCAAAAAAACCTAGGGGAAAATTACACCAGGGTGGGGAATAAAAATATTATTGTGAGAACATGAAGACTTATATTCTACATATTTTTAAATCCTGGTGTTGCAATGAAGATCGAAGCTTTGCCAGCATATTAATTTAGTCTTTGATGGATTTAGTGTATTACATTATACATGTTCCTATCCACCGTGACAGAATGTATCATCACATACTTAGGACTATGCCTCAGTGCAAGATAAAACAGGACAAATAGCTGTATCTTACAAATCAAGAATATATGCTGTTTATGCAGTCTAATTATTTGTGGGTTCTTCCTGGTATGGCAACTGGGCCATTTATATTAACACTTGGGTCATGTCTCTGACCACACTTTGTCTGAAATTTCTGCACCTGCCTTATCCAACATAAACGAATGTGTGCCACCAGAGGAAAGCTTGCTTGCTTTGTAGCTCTGCCTAATCCCTGCTGAAGTTCTTTCATCACTGCAGTGCAAATGAGACTTCTGTCATATCTTTAGTATATAAGGGAAGAAGAGCACATTTAAGAGCCTGAGCAGAAGGCAGTGCTGGTTGATCATATTATTAGAACTGTCAACATTTTTAACTGTGATTAAGTTGATAATACAACCTCTGATTTTTTCCTCAAACTATATATAGGCTTTTAAGTTATTCTGTGAGAATTTAAAACCAACCAAACAAAAATATTACTGTTCTTCTTAACCAGTGTACACTACTGCAACACTGTAGCACTGAAAATGTGGACAGTGAACAGTAGTGAAATGGATCTTGCATATTTTCTGACTCAAAAGAGAGACTGATACAAAACAAAATAATACACCTGAGTAGCAGAATCTTATTTGTATTTTTAAATATTTTCCCCTTAAAGAAAACCATCAATACATGCTTATTTATAAGTATGGAGCTTTTTTAAGTAATCATTTCACAGTTGAGGTTCTGTCATATACACAAAGATGTCCTGAAGGTTGTGCAGTTGCTGCGAGACTGACATTTAGCTAATCTAAAACTGTTTTAAATAACTGTGATAATAATGTGATATCCATAACAACTGCTAGGTGTTAGAAACCCTCTGGAAATTACTTTTTTGGTTTGACAGACATTTTACAAGATGTGCTTCACATCCTCGCCCTCCTACAGCTGAGGAAAGCCATATAAGCCAGCTTAACTTGTTTGGTGTCTCTACCAGAAAAGATGTAAGGTGAAGCTGCAGCAAAGATTCAGTGTAGAAGAGAAGCAGAATGAGAAGAGTAATAAAGAGTCTCAGAGGTTCAGTCTTTAATTCAAAAGGATGAGCAGTTTAGTGGGTATGGCGTAGGAACTAGAATGGCAACCTAATTTGGTAGGAAAGAAAAGTATCAGGAAGAAAAATATTTAGGGACAAGAATGTGTTAAATCATCCTCAGTATTAAATAGTCATGAGGGTAGTGTATTGCTCAGAAACCGCTGGTAGTCAGCAGATGGCACAAAGCTCATTTAGTTCACTGCTTTAGTTCAAAATGCACATCACCACACTCCACAAACTTCTGGGCAACACAACCAATCCTGTCTTCTAAAGTTCGTTAAAGCCTCTTGATTTCCCAGTCAGAGAGAATAATAGCAATTACCTAATTACATTACTAGACAATGAAATTTCATTACTTACCAACATTCTATTAGTTAAGATCATCAATAACGTTCAGTTAGTCTCTAAGTGAGACTAACTGAGCTGTTGCAGGGCACTGAATTTCTTTCAAGACGTTGACATCACTGTCTAGGACAACATTAAGTTCATTAATCTTGTTTGTGCTTCTGTCTTCCTTGGAAAATTAGAAGACAGCTTCATTTTATGCTTCCTATTTAGACACATCAGTATTTGAGACTCTTAAACACACTCCTGACTGAGACAGCTAGAGGAGGCAACTACTTCCCTTCCTAGCTCACTTGTTCGACAAGATTAGGAAAGGTGCAAAGACTTGGAAGGAAAGAAACAGGAGCAGGTCCACTAGCACTAAGAAAGGCACCTGTGGAAGAAAGCCTGGGAATTGTGGGATGGGAAAGCAATGCTGAGATACAGAGATCATGCATTAGGAACCTATCAGGATAGAATTCATGAGGAGGAAAAAATCTTTGATCGTGGACATATCAGTTCTGGAATATTAGACATCAGAGCACAATTTCTCTAAATATGAAGGTCTAACTTAGAAAATGCTGAGGAGGAATAATGACATTTTATACTGTGTTGCTGTGTTTAAAAATGTAACAAATTAATTTACCAAAATAAATATCAAGAAAGGAAACTTCAAATTCATTCGTCTTAATTTCATAGTGCTTCATAGCTACCACATCCGGTTCTTTACTTGCTCTGTTAAGTATTTTTCTTGTGAAAATAGGTGAAATTTTGTCAAAGAGCAGATTCATGTCCAAGTGCACCAATGCTATCATGGCTTTTAGGAAATAGATTAGTAATAAAAATAAATTAAATTTAAATATCCCAGTTCTGGTTGACAGTCTTTTAGGAATGCATGTCATAGTAAACTCTTCTTTCAGTGTTGGTTTTCTCAGAACTTTGTCAATTTCTGCTCACCACAACAGTGCTAAAAATTCTTCATGATTTTAATGGACTGTCTTCTGACAGAAGGGATTAAGGGTTTGGTCCTTTCATTATTTTTGTTTTCCTGTATCCTGTATTTTTAATCGGAAATTAAATATCCCAAATTAATTACATTGTGTACCCTCACAATATCAGGTGTTATGGTCAAAACTGGAGAAAGTAAAACAGCAAGAAAATGAGTCAGCATTTCAGGAAAAATACTTGTAAGAACAGTTACAGATTTCTGTTTGGAAATTGTCTGCTTTATGGGTTGATAAAAAAATTGGTGATATTTTAGAAGCCAGTTTTATAGGTGAAATCCACTAAGTCTGGGTTGTAAAGGGAAAGATAACTCAGACCTGTATTTTTAGTTACAGGTCTGCACAACTGTGTACACACTTCTGTCAATGTCCCTTTCATACTCTCAAACACTTGATACTCTTACATAATACAACTACTTCTGTGTGCACTTGGCACGCTGAAACCCGAACTGGCAGTATCTCTGCAACAGTCTGATATATATATATGTTGACACTGCCTTTTTGGTTTTCTTTTTTTTTCCCTCCCCCCCTTTTTTTTTTTAAAGGAAGAGACTGTATGAGGAGTCATGGGTGCATGGTAATGAACATCTGTCTATATGAATGTAGCTGTGGCATTGATTCTCCTCCTTTGTTCAGACTAGTGTTGCAAAGTCGTGTATAGAAGGATGAAGAAACTCATACACCAGGACAGACAACCACCTGGAAAGCAACTGTGCAAAAAAGGACCAAGAGGGCTCTGGTGAACACCAAGTCTAATGTGCACAAACAGTGTACCCTTGTGGCAAAGAGGGCCAACAGCCTCCTGTGCCAGATTAGGAAGTGTTATCAGCAAACTGAGGGAGTTGGTCTTTCTACTCGATGGTTTCAAGGCCATAGCTGAGGAGTACCATCTGCAGCTCTGGGCTCCCTAGTAGAGAAAAGAAAGGGACATACAGGAGCAAGTCTGGTCAGCAGACCTGAAGATGGTTAAGAATTTCCAACATCACATACAAGGGGAGGCATACCTGGGATTGCTTAGCTTGGAAGGGGATCTTACCAATATGTATAAAACATACCCAATGGGGTAGTGTAAAGAAGACACAGACCCTTCTCGGTGGTATCCAGTGATAGGACAGCAGGCAACAAGCACAAATTGAAATGCAGAAAATTGACTTGAACATTTTCAAACCCCTTTTCTACCGCAAGGTTGGTAGAATATTGGAAAATGTGCCCCGAGTGGTTGCGAAGTCTCTGTCCTTAGAAACCTGCTCTAGCTGACGCTGCTTTGAGTGGGAGAGTTGGGCTAGGTTGGTTTTTGATGTCCCTTCCAGCTTGTCACAAAAATCACCGTAAATCTTCTAACTGGGAAAATACCAAGATAAACTTTCCTTTTTTGACATTAAGGTGCATCTGTTACTTTTTTATTTATAAAACAGTTGTTAATGTAACTTTCCCGGAGTTTAAGAAAAGTTAAAGAAGTAGACCTAAAAATCACATCCAGAGGGCATTTCTGTCATTATTCAGTGCACACAATAGTTACTGTAGTGTTGCTTTAAATATGTTGGTTTAGTTAATTGCTACTAAATGTTTTCTACTAAACATTCTACTAATACTTTCCTTTGTTATCTACAGTAGAGTTCTGATGTTTTAACAAGCAATAGAAGGTAATTTCTCAGACCTAATTAATATTAGATCTGTTCCTAAGGTGGTGTTAAATGTTCTATTGGCACTCAGTTGTGGCCAAAGTTTTATTAAAATGTCGGAGTGTTCCCCAAACTATGATACTTTACAATTATCTGTTTTCTAAAGCACACATCAGACAAAAAAAAAGACTGCCACAAAGTATTTTACAAATTAAAAGGAGACTTCAGACATATAGCTTAATGAAAGCTGCATTAAGACAGACATAATAGAAACCAAACTGTTTAACTTAAGATGTTAAATAAAGCACTGCTGGTAGGCGTTATAGCTGAGCAGAAACAAAACATAGCGGCACTTAGCTCGGCAGGGAGGAATTTTTAAAATCACGAATCAAAAGCAAAGTAACGCCAGCAACAAACTAGAATTCTGACCAAGCTGGATACCAGTCAAACAGCATGTATGGAGACCTCTGCCCTCCCTAGATGTCTCCACAATCACTGCCATTGTATTCTTCTACCTGTGTCAGAGGTGGGGGGAGTGATGTTAATGTTGATGCCTGNTTTAAGACTACAGTAAGTGCTTCACAGAGGTCGCACCATGGAAATTAGAATGTTGCCCACTGAGAGTATAATTAAATATTAAAAATAATGTGAGGATATGTAAGAAAACAAAGCGAGCAGCCAATATTCAAGGCAAGAATCAGTACTGTTAAATGTGACAATACCAGCAGCGTAATGGTCCCTGAATTCATATATTCATATATTCATGGGGGTTTTTTACCATAATATTGCAGATATTTAAACCACTAAGATCTTAAAAACCCTCTTAAGTAAGTACAAAATCGCGAGATTCTCCCCTTCTGAAAAATGTTGGAAATTCACATCTCACAGGTGTGTACTAAAATAACCTCAGGAAGTTGCTCCAGTCTGGCAGGTTAGATCCCACAGTTCTTGCAAGCATTGAATAGTACCTTACTCAGCCAGTTGTCCTGATGACTTAACTGGGAATGTACAAAATGAGAAAAGTCAGGGAGATCTTCGTCTTGCATCAAAGAAGAGCTTTCAGGTTCTGCAGCAAGTTCATTACTGAGCATTCTTACATGCAGAATCTCATTTCCTCTCAAACTTTACATTCAGCTTTTGTAAACATTTGCTGTAACTATCTTAAATGTTTACAATTTTCTTGTGAATTTGAGCATATCAAACTTTAAGGGAAAATTCTGACTCTGTTTATTCCACTTGGTTTGGAATATCTTTGCTGATTTCTCAGTCGTTAAATGAATCCAGACTTAGTACTGTATATCAGAGCCTGTTCCAGTGATTGCAGCAGTTCCAGTGACTTTAGCCCCATTTTTAACTAATGGGAATTGGTCTAGTTGGGAATTTTGGGGGAAGTAAGCTCAGATAGGAATATTTTCTGAACATACTCTCTGTGGACAAATTAGCACATGATAGTGAAATATGCATATCATAGCTTACTCCCTTTTCAAGAGGGTAAGGTGCACATGCATTGTTCTCACTAGGTTCCCCTGCAAAACAAAATCTCCAATTAGAGAGAGGCCTTGACAAATAACAGAGCTGGGCAATCACCAGCTACATGAAGTTCAACAAGGGCAAGTGCCAGATTCTTCACCTGAGAAGGGTCAGGCCTGGCTGCACATACAGCCTGGGGGGTCAGATGCTGGAGGCCAGCTTTGCTGAGAGGGACTTGGGGATTTTGGTCGAGGCAAGTTGGGCATGAGCCAGCAGTGTGCCCAGGCTGCCAGGAGGGCCAAACACATCCTCAGGTGCTTCAAGCACAGCATTGCCAGCTGGTCCAGGGAGGTGATTGTCCCGCTCTACACTGCACTGCTGCGGCCTCACCTTAAGAACTGTGTGCAGCTCTGGGAACCACTGTACAAGAGGGATATAAAATTACTGGAGAGTGTGCAGAGGAGGCCAACGAGGTTGGTGAAGGGTCTGGAGGGGAATTCTTACAAGGACAGGCTGAAACCCTTGATTTGTTCAGCCTGAAGGAGACTAAGGGTAGACCTCATCATGGTCCATGGCTTCCTCACAGGGAGGAGTGAAGGGGCAGGCACTGATCTCCTGTCTTTGCTGACCAGTGATTGAACCTGAGGGAATGACACAAAGCTGCAACAGGGAGGTTTAGATTGGACATCAGGAAGACGCTCTTTACTGATAGGATGTTTGGGCACTGGAACAGGCTCCCCATGGAAGTGGTCACAGCAGCCAGCTTGACTGGGTTCAAGAATTGTCTGGACGGTGCACTCAGTCCCATGCTGTCCTATGTGGAGCCAGGAGTTGGACTTGATGATCCTTATGGGTCCCTTCCAACTCAGTATATTCTTTGATTCCATGATAAAAGTCATTTGCATCTAAAATGATAGAAAGGAACACCTAAAAGCTAAGAGCACTTTATGTGGAACTGAGTAAAAGTGGGTTCTGTTGTTGATAATAAAATCAGTTTATTCCGTTTAAGTTGCAAGTAGAAAAATCATTTAAGTCAGATATCTCAAGTTGTAATAGGTGAATTCAGCAAACAAATAATGGAGGAGAAAACAAGTTTACTTACTAAAGCTAGAGTTCTCAAAATAGCTAACCTCTACAGACTCACTTTCCCTTTGTACCTTTGTCTTTAGAAGTGTGCTGTAATAGGCAGTTAGGACTTGAAGATACAAGGTATTAATATCTCCCTTTATAGATCTGTCTTAAATAACTGGAAGCCACACTTTGTAAAGGGCAAACATACCTAAAATGTTATGCAGCATTTACTTCTTTATGTCCAAAAAGCAACTCTGGAAAGTGGAAAGTTCTGCATCTGCAGTGAGACTGCTTAACTTTGTTTCGCCAAAGTGGTAGAGCCGTGCTTAATGATAAACCTCATCAGCAGGCACAATGTTCTGCCATCTGGGACCGATGATGGGGATGTAGCCCCTTCTTCCCTGCAGCTACCTTACAGTTACAGGTCATGTCACAGAGGAAAAGCTATGTTCTACACCTTCCAGAGAGAATATGGCTATTCTGGTGATTCCTTGAGCATGGGGCAGACTCGGTAGCTGCTGGGCCGAGACACAACTTCTTCTCTATTCAAAGACCCTCTAGAGAGGCAGATTTACCTTTCTGGCTTACCTAGCATGTGTGGGTTGCTAGTTGAATGTGAGAAGCAAGAAAGGGGCAAGTAAGTGACTGACAAGGATGTTGTGCACCCAGCCTTTAGCTTCTGCTTCTCTCTGACTGTAATCATGGCATTTCTCTTGGAGGTACAAGAGGTCTAGAAATTAAGTTGACTCACCTTCAGCTTTGGTTTAAAAGAAGTTAGCAGGTGCATTCTGCATATTCAGCCTGATGAACTGTAAATTCATCTAGACAGTACCTTGGTCTAAGGTTGGAGTAGGCTCTAGGTTTAGGGTTGTTTGGCTTCCATTTTGACATGACTTCTGCATTCAGCACCCCATTCTGGCTCCCAAACTCCAGCCTGGAAGAGGGTACCAAAAATTAAGGGGTCGCTGTATTTTAAGTCCTTCACTGGAATGCAGTTCTCTGCTATGCATGAGCAGCAGTTCCACTATGGTTAGATACCTTTGGGCTTGTTTCTCCAAATCTATCTTGGAAATAATGGACTATTCCAGCCACACTACTGATTTAAGCTATACAAACCTTTTACATCACAAAGTGAAGTGAGGGAAAACAACATATATAGCTAGAGAGCTTTGGGGACTGAATTATATTGGCAAGGTTCCTTTAGAAATGCTGCAGCATAAGAGCTGACCTTGTTCTGACAATTCGGTGATTCTGCAAGCATCCCCTAAATTCATGCCCTTCTCTTGCCCCATTTGTGTCCTTCCTTCAGACTACCTGCTATCCATGTTGGACATAAAAAGCTTCTCAGACTTATTCAATGAAAGCCATTTTCTTAGGGAGTAATGAGCCAGAGGACCCAGCTGTTCGGTACATCGGTAGGGCCAGGAAATGGGAATTTTGAAAAGCATGCAAAACTATTGTGTCTTTTTTTGAAAATTGCTGTTACCTTTGCACTACTCCAAATTTTATCACCTCCCTCCTTTCCCTTGTCCTCCCTTCAGTATTTCTGTTTTCTGCCAATTTTTCCCCTCTTAGCCCATCTCCACATGCTAATGAAATGAGTTATCAAATTTGCTGCTGCTATATTAACTGTTTGGAAACTTGTCAGGTCAGAGACCTGAATGCACCTGTAGTAAGCCACAGAGCTTGCTTTAGATCTGTGATATTCCTGCAATAAACATGACTAGCAAGAATAATGAATATACTCATTATTTGTTGTTTTTTTGGAAAAAGACTTGAATTTTTTTCATTTAATCTCTGACTGATGTTTTAGGTGAATCACTAATAGGTGTAACAGTAGTTACTGTCTCCGAAAACCACTGTGTATATCGTTTAATGTTTTTACTTCATATTTCAGTGTTTCATGAAAAGGCATAATAGTCAAATATTCTATTTTTATTATAGCTGCTGTGTATACTAAATAAAGCCTATGAAGATTACATTTTTGCCATATTCTATTCCTAAACCGTTCCTTTAAAAACTGATATTAAATGTATTTTTTTGTATTTTATTTTAGGTTCTAAAACATAACAGTATGTAGCAACTCCTGTGTGTATCTTGGCCTATAACAAGTGGAATGAGCCAATAAGCTGTTCCTGAGCAAAAATCTGAGGGATACTAATCTATATCTGTAAAGAGTGCTTTAAAAGATGATTTAGAACTAAATTTTTAAAAGTATTTAAAGACTTACAAGTATAGCGAATTATGAGTCTTTCATGTCGTGCTAATGCCCTAAAAAAATAGGAGAACCACAGGAACCACATGGGTTCAAAACTAATGTAAGAGGAATCAAAAATCCTTTTTTTATTTCAGTACTTCCAAGAGAAAAATTCTTGGCAGAATTTTTTCAACATATTTGTTTGAAAAAAGCTTAGACTGCAATTTTGTACCTAGATTTGCTGATGTAATTAAAAGTTGCAGTTGCCCTGATCTATAACTAAGATGATCAAGAAGAGTGAGTGCCTTTATCTCCCGTTTAAATTCGCTGCTTTGAGATCTGTTCCACGAGCATATTTCAGTAATTTTCTCCTCTCAGTTTCTACTAAGACACAGCTGAGGCCAAAGCTGAGAATTTTGTAATGAGTTTTAAGTGCTTCTTCCTTCATCATTTTCTTAAATACTGTTTGATTAAGAAATATCACATGGCTGCAAATTTTTATTAGACACTGCTTATTGGTTCTGTATAGTTTTGGTTATGTTTTCAGAAAATGACTTCTGATTCTTACTGAAGTTCTTAAGAATACAAACTATTTTAGAGATATGTTCACATCTTAAGAGAAGTAAGTTGTTATGATGCTCGACAACCCTTTTAGTGAAAAAAGATTTCATAATATCCGATCTAGTCCTCCTCTGGTGCAACTTCAGACCATTTCTTCTTGTCCTATTGTTTGCTACTTGGGAGAAGAGACCAGTCTNTGTAAGTCTACACTTGTGAATAAGTCCAGAGATGGTGACTCTGACACTTCCCTGGGCAGCTTGTTATGATGCTCGACAACCCTTTTAGTGAAAAAAGATTTCATAATATCCGATCTAGTCCTCCTCTGGTGCAACTTCAGACCATTTCTTCTTGTCCTATTGTTTGCTACTTGGGAGAAGAGACCAGTCTATAGCATCCTTTCAGGGATGAAAGGATAAGGTCTCCTCTGAGCTTCCTTTTCTCCAAGCTAAATAGCCTCAGTTCCCTCAGCTGCTCCTCCTAAGGCCTGTGCTCTAGACCCTTTGGCAGCTTGGTTGAGGTGTGTTTGGATGCCCTGCAGCACCTCAGTGTCATTCTGGTAGTGAGGGGCGCAAAACTGAACACAGCACTTGAGGTGCAGCCTCACCAGAGAAGAGTACATGGGGACAATTACTTCCCTACTCCTGCTGGCCACACTTTTTCTGATACAAGCCAGGATGCTGTTGGCTTACTTAGCCACTTGGGCACATTGCTGGCTCGTATTGGCTGTTGAGCAACACTCCCAGGTCCTTTCCCACCCGGGAGCTTTACAACCACTCTGCCCCAAGCCCATAGCTCTGCCTTTGTTTGTTCCGACCCAAATGCAGGACCTGGCACTCAGCATGGTTGAACTTCATACAGATGGCCTCCACCTATCCATCCAACTTGTCCAGATCCCTCCACATAGTCTTCCTATCCTCCAGCGGATCAGCACTCCTGCCCAACATGGTGTCATCTGCAAAGTGACTGGCGGAGCATTCAATCCCCTGTAAAGAACTAGCCCCAATACTGAGCCCTGGGGAGCACCACTTGTGACCAGCTGCCAACTGGATGTAACTCCATTCCTCACAACTCTTTGGGCCTGTCCATCCAGACAGTTTTTTTACGCAGAAAAGAATGAGCCCATCTAGGACATGAGCAAAAAGTTTCTCCAGGAGAGTGCTGTGGGAAAGGGTGCCAGAATCATTACTAAAAGTCCAGGTAAACAGCATCCATAGGCTTTCCCTCATCCACAAAGAATATCACCTTGTCACATAAGATCAGGTTTATCAAGTGGGACCTGTCTTCCATAAACCCATGCAGTCTGGGACTGATAACCTGGCTATCCTGTACTTGCTGCAGTGATGACACTCGGGATGATCTGCTTCATAACCCTCCCTGGCACCAAAGTCAGACTGACAGCCCATAGTTACCAGATCCTTCTTCCAGCACATGACACACTTCCTAACTTATAGTGAACTGGCACCTTTCCACTTAGCTAGGACTGCTGATACATGATGGAAAGTGGCTTGGTAAGCACTTCTGCCAGCTCCCTTCGTACCCCTGGGTGGATCTCATACAACCTCCTAAACTTGTCAGTGTCTAGGTGGTGTAGCAGGTCACTATTTCCCCTTGTATTGTGGGGACTTTGCTCTGCTCCTTGTCCCTATCTTCCAGCTCAGATGGCTGAGCGTTCAGAGAAAACTGATCTTGTTGCTGAAGACTGAAGAAAAGAGGGCACTAAGTACCTCAGCCTTTCATTCATCTTTTGTCACTATGTTTCTCTCTAGTGTCCAATAAAAGTTGGAGATTTTTCTTAGCCCTTCTTTTTTCATTAATGTATTTATAGAAGCATTTTTAATTGTCTTTTACTTCAGTAGCCAGATTAAGTTCTAGCTGGACTCCTCTTACTTTCTCCCTCTACATAACCTCATGACATACTTGTAATCCTCCTGAGTTAGGTGTTAGAAAAAGACTTCAACAGGGGCTCTTGCCCCTGTTGAAGTCTTTCAGAACCCCTGGGTTCTTAGAATTCCAGGTATGTGGGATTCTTAGAATTCCACTTACACTGAGGTTGTGATTCTGATATTATAACTCTGTTTTTACATTTCAGAGTGAATTTTTCCTGTTAACAGAAATATTTTTAGTAATTCTCAGTAGTGCTCAACATTCTGAAAAGCACTTTTCCCTAACTACAAGAAAGTTTTGATTCTGTGACCCTCACTGATCAGCCAGTTGCTAGGTCAACCAGACAGGACCATGCAGTCAAATGCATGGCTTTCTCAGGACCTGTGTCCCATCATGTCCGTTCAAGCACTAGACTTCCTGTCAAGTCATCTAAGGGAAGACTTCATACTTGTCACGAACTTCAGTGCATGGAGGCTTGCCTTAGTAAGCAGTCTTGCATCAGTAACTTGCAAGATCAGTATCCAGCCAAGAGTTCTTAGACCTGTCAGGCTTACACAAGGAAAATTCCAACCAAATCTAATTTTACTCCAAGGTGTGTAAAATCTGTTCTAATTTTTCTAATTGCTTTATAGTTCTGTTTCATTACAATTAATTATTTGAAACCATTATCTGGGCATTGAGGTCTCATTAGAACAAAGCATTAAATTAAGCACTCCCTAATCAGGAATCCTTCCAGTACTATCAATTAAATGATGTTTAAATTCATGTTTTAAAATTAAAGATGTATTGAAGTGCTGGCTGTTATTGAATACTACTTCCTCTCTCCTGAATACATTTGCAGATCTACATTTAGATTTCTACATAATAACAGAAAGAAAAGTAATACACTCATTTATTTGTAGATTAACAATTATTCATGATCATTCTTCCTCTTATATACTCCATTTTTTACCTTTTACTGTTCTTACCTTTTGTATGACTTCTTTCTGCATGAACATTTCCTGTCAGCATAGGAATTTGGCATAGGAATTCAAATGCTGTCATATTACATTACATTATGTGCTCGGAGTTGTTGAAAATATAGCTTTCCCATTACAGAAGAAAACAAGTTTTCATTTATTGGATGAGCAAAGAAAAGCTATCACTTTGTATGTCTGTCATTCATGGTAAGACAGATCAGTGCAGATATACTGCTGGTAACCTCGGCAGCATGAGAAATAGTTAAAGTGGCAAAATATTTGCCTTGCTTGTACAGCAGCCTCCAATTATTTCTGTGAGTTCTGGAGCTGTTATTGTAGTGAAGCAGAGCTACCAGCCCATATGCTTTCACAGCCCCTTCCAAAAAGAAACCAACACTAAAAAAACAGAGATCGGTACTTCAGGATCGTGTGACAACCACAACCATAGCTCCACGCACAGGCCTAGGCAGTGTGATGCTGCGTGATGAGGAAGCAATCCCATCATATAGTCTGAAAAACACCCAGGCCCTCAAGTTCTAGGCATTGCAAAGTCTCCATTTAATTTGGCTGCAGACTAACATAAAGTAGGGTGTGTACAGCTTTGCTATTCATTTTACATCATGCAATACACGGAAGTAAATAGTATGTCTGTGCAACTGCTAATACAAGATACTGGATGCCCAAAGAATACTTTGTGGAGTCATCCTTGCTTCCCAAGCAGAAACAGATATTTCAGAGAGAGAAAAAATAAATAGTAAGTAAAGTGGAGACTAGAACAAGAATCAAATATCTGAAGTGAAAAAAAACCGTAAAGTTCTTTTTGCTAGAATACTGATTCCTGACCACATTTTAGCAACAGATGGTTTAAAAAATTTCTTCATATACGGATTTAAACATTTCAGGAAGCTAATCTATTTCTTTTTTTCTCTTTTTTTTTTTTTGACACATTCAAATTTTCTCAGTCTCTCGGCTGTGATTTTTAACTTAACTACTCATACAGATTTGATCTGTGAAATATCTGGTGACGCTGTGCAAGATACTTCTACTAACACTATACCACAATTTCCTTTTCACTTGGAATACTTTTAAATTGAATTGGCTGTTTGTTTTTAAAAAATATTAAAAAAACGAGCTCCGAGGTATAAGAGTGACACTCCTAGTATTCGATACATCCAGAATCCCAAGTACTAGCTTATTCTGAGCAACCTAGTAATGATCCACTTGTGCAGCAGTCACATTCTCTGTCTAAAAGGGAAAACCAAATATAAAAATATATGGATCTGTTTAGTTAATAATGCTTATAGAATATTTTCCTTTTAGTTTCAGTCATCCTTAAAGTGTTGTGTTGATTTTTTTGAGGAAATGCAAATACATTGATTCTCACCGCTTCTCATGTTGCCATCTCTTCACATCTGCTCATTTTGAAATACAGAAAGCCAGAAATCTAAGTTACAAACAGACAGCAGGTACCGAGGGGGTATATCACACAAGAGATTTATGGAAAACCCTTTGGAAAAAAATATATATTGTAATTTATATTCAAACTAGGTACTAGAGACTGAAAAAATTGCAAAAGAGAAGTGTCATAAATCAAAGCAGTCATCTGGTTTAGTGTCCTGTGGATGGTCAACAGCAGATGGCATCACTTGCCTGCAGCAGAGTTCCTTCTAAATCCCATATGTTAGTAGTTTGTTGTGACCTAGATCCTACGGAACTGAATACCCAAAGCATTCCATTAATTTTCAAGAGTTTCTGGGAAGTCTGATGCTATTTGACCACAGAGATCAGAAAAAAAAAAATCACAGATCATCCCACAGAAGGTACTTGCTTTGATAGTTTTCAAACATTCTTTCCTACTATTAACCAAAGGAACTACACAGGAGCGTATGTATGACATTACCATTTAAGTTTTGCAGACTTTTGAAAGATAGAGTTTGTAAATAGGTTATTAATAAGTGATTAAAGGACACTTTAAAGTACTTAGAAGCTTAACTAAAATAAAAAAGGAAATCCATAGGCGGAGTGAGTCAGCTGCCAAGTTATAAGAGGCAATATGAAGGTATATCGTGCTCCTGCCTGTTGGCTGCAACATACCTGTCTGTGCTCTCACTACTGGTTATTAGATAAATTAATTTGATAACAACTAGCAGATGCTTGCAAGGCAGTATATTGAATTGAAAATTTCTTTGAAACTTTAAAAATTGTGTATATGACTAAAATGACTGCATCTTTCATGGTTAGTACAGATCTTTCCTGGAAGGTTGGTGTCATAGTTTGAGGTTATGTATTATTTGTTCTGTCATATAAATTGAGGTGATGAGGCTGTATGATTTTATTTTTCAGCTAAGGCTAGAGCTGAGTGAGGTTGACTTGAGAGCTCACCCAAAGATTTCTTGCATTGCATCTGACGCCAACTCAACAGCCTGTTAATGCACTGAAAGGCTCTGTTCAGCTAGTCTTCAGCTAGTGCAGAGGTCTTATGGTTTCCCTAAAGTAAAGTAAAGGGACAGCCAGCTGAAGGAAAGAAATGATGGAAAGGGGACTTAGAGCTACATTTCTGCAAAGGTTTGGTGGGCCTGCTGGTTTTGTTTTTAATATTAATAGTAAGTCAGAAGCATAATGTGCGATTTAACTTGGGATTCTGAGTGTTTAGAATTACCCTGTCCAGGAATCTTAAGCTTAGCTAGTGTGTTTAGCCTTGGTCAACACCCAAACTCCTGTGTGACTGCTAGCTCACTCAGTTCTTCCTCAGCAAGAAAAACTGGAAAGAATAGGAATGAGAAAGCTGCAAAGGGATAATACAAGGACTTTGCTCACCAACTACTGTTAGAGGCAAAGCAGGCTTGAGTTGGGGGAAGATAAACCTAATTTACTGCCAATTAAAATACAAATAATTACTAATTTGGATAATAGGAAGGATAAAGACAAACGTTAAAGCACAGCCTTTTTTCCCCTCTTTCCTATGCCCAACTTCTCTCCAATCTCCTCTGCTTACCTTCCAAGTGGTGGAGGAAGAGTGAAGAAAGGAGGCTAACAGTCCACAACAGTTCTGCTTTCCTTCTCCCTCCTAACACTTCTCCTCTGCTCTAGTGTGAGCTCCTCCACAGGCTGCAGTCCTGTCAGGAAAATCTGCTCCAGTATACAATCTCCACGGGTGGCAGTTCCTTCAGGAATATCCATCTGCTCTGGTGTGTTCCTCTCTGCAGGCTGCAGCAAATATCTTCTCCGTCATGGAGAACCTCCTCCTCCTTTCTCTGACCTCAATGCTCCCTCTCGTATTTCCCACTCGTTTTGTTCCCTCTTCCTCTCTCCCTGTGGCATTTTCTGCCCTTTTTAGAAATACACTTTCAAAGAGATGACAAACTCTTAGCTGTGTCCTGCCATAGGTAGCCTATGGAGCTGTCAGGGACTGGCTGAAACTCTGTGTCCTGCACAGGACATCCCCTCATCCCTGGCCGCTGAAGGCCCCTGAATCCATTATTGTGACCAGAACCTTATCACCAGTACCCAGTGTGCCTGTCTTACTTAAACTGGAGTGAGCTTGAATAAAATTTCTCATATAAGTGCTGCAGTCTGGATTGTTCTCTGGTAATTTACTTGTTTCCCATGCTTGAGTTAATTCATCCCCTAAACTTCACTTCTGAAGGAACAACTGCAGAAAATTCCAGTCTGTGATTTTAATTGTTTAAAAAAATGTTTTTTGACCAGCACCTACCAATACTGAATATGCTGCAAGGTTCATGCACAGCTTGAAGAGAAGGCTGTATAAATATTAACTGCTTAATAGTCACCAAGACTCATTGAGTTTTGATTTTGGCTTCTCGTGGCATTAGCTCTTCAAAACAATGTGTGATACTTGTTCTCTGGGTAACATAAAGTTAGTGGTGTGGAATATGGTATGTATTAATTAGTAATTAATTTTAAAGATAAGGCAGTGCATTGGTAGTAATTACAGTAAATTTCCAGAAGAAACTTAAACATCAAAAATAGTAGAAAACTTCAATAATATAAGTGATGCTGTACTTTGTTTCCTTCAGGGATATTTCTGAAAGAGGAGACCCTGCCAGCAAAAGGAAAAAACAGTGTATTCAAAATGACTATAATTTGTAGCCTCTAGTTAACAGATAACTTCGACAGCAGTCAGTGATAAGAAAAGTATATTTCTTACTGCTAAATTGTTTTAGCATGGAAATACCCAAACTTGACATCAACTTGGGAGATAGAAGTGTCTACAATATGAGCACTGTATTGTTTTTTTTTTATTCTACTTGTATTATGTATCCAGATTGACTTCATTGGCTTTATCAGAGCAATTGGAGATTTACACTGGTCTAACCAAACAAGATCTAATCATGTCTTCTGTTATTGAGAGCGCTATTGTAACTACTTCAAAACAACGTGATTTAATAGAAATAAAATTGCAACCACTTATGGTTCTACTAGAAAGAACTAGCCCTGCTTTTCCTCTGGCAGGACTGGGATGTTTGTGGAGTAGTCTTATCACAGTATTACAATGCATTAGTAGAGAACAACACATGATACTGAAAATGAGAGCAGTTTGAGTGAAATACATAAAGTTAAAAATGTATATCCCCAGGAGAGGGGAGAAACACAAATAATGTTTTCTCAAGATCTATTTAGAAGAAAACATTGTCTTGAGTCGACTTTTCTGCTTATATTGAAAATGAATTAGCAAGTCTTTCATTACCTTTAAAGGTGAATTATTCAGTGATAAAGAAATAAGAAATGTGTTGGTAAGTTAGAAAATCAGGAGCAGGTTTAGTAGGCTGTTGCACCTGAGCTATAAGCAGAGGGGCTATTTGCTTTCAGTACCTAATGGGATTAATCGTATCTCCTCTGCAGTATTTCTCACATTTTTCATTCTAGCAGAAGAACTGTGTTGGCTGAGGCAGGTGTTGTTTCCAGATCATCCTTGGTGCTTCTATGTATTTCTAAACTGCAGTGTTTCTGATATTAAATTAAAAGACCATCTACAGGCGAAAATTTGTTGACACTGCTTTTCCAGTTTATCAAGCTTGTTTACATTTCTTTTAATGAGAAATACATAAATGGGGTATAAGGCGGAATGTGATGAGTTTTGTTTTCACATCAGATTTGCCACAGGTTTATTTTCTTTTAGCTTTTGAAGACCAGCAGTCTTTCCTATATGTCTAGATAGGGTTTTTTAGCTGATAATATTTTAGAACTATTGATACTGCTGATAAAAATTATACCTTCCCTTAAACATAGAAGTTTTCAAAACCATATTTTTACAGAAAGGTGTATCAGACCCTTCATATAACCAAGCTAGTCTTTTGACTAGAGATTATACATTAGTTTTAAATCTTATGGATAGTAAAAGTACAATGTGTGACATGTATACGTGTGACTAAAATTTTTATGTAAAATTCAGAATTAGGCCATAATCTTTGTTCAGTTTTAATAGCCTTAAGTTTCCCTAATTTCAGTAGAAATATGAATGCTGGACAGGTGTGGTTGCTCTGGAAAACCTGAGAAGGCATTTTTTTATAACTAACATTTTGGCAGTACAATGAAATAATCTGTCAGCTATTTTGGGGAAAAAAATCAGATTTAAAAATTGCACTTTCACTCCTTACCTTTTCCTGTTAAGGAGGTGCATTTTAATGATGTTTGTTATCTCATTCTAAAATGATTGTCCAAAAATCCACATTCATTTGCATTTTCTATGTATACTGGGTACTAAATAGATGATATAAGAGCTCCCTCTATAGGTTTTATTTCAGATGTCAATGTAGGAATATATAGAGGAAAGTAAATTCCACCTTTTGTCAGTGTTTCATAAACATATTCATTTGAACAGGATGACCTGATTTTTAAACAGAGGATTTTACCAGTGGTTGAAGTATGAAAATGTAATGTAATAGATTTATTTAAATTGTATTTACAAAAATTCTAATAGCAGCCTGATAAACTGCATAACTTAAACGACTGCTATAGAAAGGAATAAACCAGAATTTTGTCTTTGAAAACTACTTTTAATACATGTAGATATCAGAGTTCTCAAACTGGAAGCATGGCTCACACAGTAGTATGAGTTTCTTATTAAATGAGTAGTATTCACATCTTTGAAAAAGGATGCCCTTTATGGCACCCTGGTGGCATAGTTGACAGAAATTCCTAGTAAGGGAGGGACAAGATATTTGAAACTATTCAATATACAGATATCTGTATAATTTAGCAGAAAAAGAAAAAAAAAATAAAGAATAGAAAACTAGAGCCAAATGGTCTGCCAGTGTTCCCTAAACATCAGCAAACGCTTCCAAGTCAAATAAGAATTCCTACAGGCCTCATGATGGCAAATGTAGTTGTTGGTAGTAATAAACTAACCATCTGGCTTTCTTTCATACAGAGTTTTTATTATTAAAAGCCAAACAAAAAAATCTCTGAAGGAAACCATTCTCTTAGTTCTGTTTGAAAAATCAAAGCCTGCTGTTGTTTTCTAGTGAACATGGGGTAGGAGTGAAGCCTGACAGTTACTCTGTGATATGCCAGCTTGTACAGACCTATAAACTTCATCTGACATGAAAAATATCTGCATAAGCAGATGTGTACCCATCCCACTATTTCCTCTTTCTCACATATGAGAACATGTGTGTCTTGCCACTTCACAGAATCACAGAACGTTAGGAGTTGGAAGGGACCTTGAAAGATCATCTAGTCCAACCCCCCTGCCTGAGCAGGATCACCTAGATTAGATCACACAGGAACACGTCCAGATTGGTCTTGAATGCCTCCAGAGAAGGAGACTCCACAACCTCTCTGGGCAGCCTGTGCCAGTGCTCTGTCACCCTCACTGTAAAAACGCTTTTTCTTACATTCACATGGAACCTCCCATGCTCCAGTTTGGACCCATTGTCCCTTGTCCTATCACTGGCCATCACTGAGGAGAGCCTGGATCCATCCTCCTGACACTCATCCTTTACATATTTATAAACATTAATGAGGTCACCCTCAATCTTCTCCAAGCTGAAGAGACCCAGCTCTCTCAGCCTTTCCTCATAGGGAAGATGTTCCATTCCCTTCATCATCTTGGTGGCCCTGTGTTGGCACCGGCACTTTCTCAGGGCAGTGGTATTCCATAAATTCCACCTTTGGTCCTTTCCTAGATAGGCCATTCATTGCATTCATCTTGTGAAAAGCATCAGTGCTCCCCTGTCAGATGAATATCCCCAAGAAGCCACAACCTGTGTGTCCAAATGCTGTCAATTTTCTCAGAACCTCTTTATCTTTCCAATATCTTACCTGTCAGAGAAGATAGGCAGAAGCAAGAAAAATCCTGCTCCACAGTGGATGTGGGAAGTGAACACAGTCCCTACTCACGCTGCCTTGTGGCAGCTGTGCTCAGAAGTCCGCCGTGGGATGTTGGTCCTTGGCTCATGTGCACACAGGTGCTCAGTGCTGTGCTAGCTCCCAAATGTCCAGCTGCACATCAGCTATTAAAACAGCTCTGTTGAGAACATACACATGGTAGTTGAATGAAATTGTGCTGTGTGAGATTTGTCTTGACTATGTAAGTGGACTTCATAAACAAAAGAGCTGAAACTGAGGTAGCTGGCTTTGTGGGGTGGGGAGTTTGTAATAATACAAGTTTGTACATAAATACAAATTTGGTATATAGCTATTTAATAATAAACATACCGTTACTGACATTAAGGAAGTTAGGTCTGTACTAGTCCCCTCTTCAGCATTTCTCATGGTATGACACAACATATAGAAACAGAAAATTACTGAGAGAAGTGAAATTGATGACACTCTAAATTTAAATATTAAGCCCATTACACAGAATGTACTTCAGGGACTATAAAAGAAATCTTTATGTGCATTGACATTAGAGCGTGTGGCTTTCAGAGATGAAAATGAGGCCTATATCCGTGCATAGGAGAAAATTGGTTGCAAACTAATGGAATTCTTGTGGTCATTATTGCAATTAAACACTAATTACACAGTTTGAGAGAATCAGTGAGGGTAGTGTCCTGGAAATAATTCTCATTGTTTAAACTTTGGATAATTGAAAATATTTTTCTTGGATGTCACTTCTGTTACTCTGGATTCGCAAACGAGAGAAGAATTTTTCCCCCATCCAATTAGAGATGCTCCATATTCTTGAAAAATAAGAATGGGCAAGGAGATGCATTTATCACACATTTCTAGTTCATATTCTCATGCTGTTCATAAAGATATTTTACAATTAAAAAAATTAGATATTCAACAGCAAAAAAAAAAGTCAATTAAATACCTATTAACTATACTACTGTACTTTCCAATTACTCTTCCAGCTCATTTATGAATAGGAAGCCCCAATTAAATTCAAATTTGCTTATGAGCCAATCATCCTGTATATAATTGCTGCTTTCTTAGACTGCACAATTAAAAAATCTGTCAGTAAGAATGACAATGTTTTAAAGAAAGGTTTTCACCAATTTTGCTTCTTAAATAGCTTTATGAGGAAAATGCTTTTTTTCTTATATTTTCTTACATTTTTTTCTTACATTGAGGGTGTTCATACCTTCAGCATTGTAAATAAAGTTCCTGCGATGGCCATGACTCCCAAAACATCTAAGGATTTCTAACATTTGAAACAATGCAGTGAAAGATAGGACAACCATAATCATTTTATTTAGATCTGTGAGACAGTAATTATCTTCTTGTGTTGTAAGTTTCCATAATTCATTTTATGATGAACTTGTGGTTAGAGAATCATTCAGAAGTGCTAGACAGATTGATACTTTCTTGTGTAAGAGAGTGGAGTAGATCTGTATCTCCCTGTCAGAAAGAGCTCCAAGGAGAAAAAGGTTATCGTTACCATCTGTGGTGACTTTGGTTTTTTGCAGTTCCTCTTTGCACGTGAATGTTTATGGCACAGTGCCCCACAGGTGAAATAGGTAAATCAGTGACTCATTTATCCATTACTAATTGTGCCAATTGTTCAACTGTCAGGATCGAGGAAACCCTGCCCAGGAAGAAAAGTATAGCATCCAGGAAACACAAGCAGAAACGGAATGTTTCTCTGTATATTGGTGGGGCTCCAGGACTTGGATATTAAATGACATAAGCAATAATTTTGCAAAGCTATATTTTGGACCTGAGTGCTAAATATGGAAAGTAAGTGGAATTCTGAACTCCTCAATCTTTTTGTAATCCATCTATTGGTAAGGATAGATCAAAGGAAATAACTCTCTGTGTGTGTACACAGGGAGCAAGCTGCAACAGTAGGTGATGGGGAAGGGATGGGGGAGTGGAAAGCTTTCTGTAAGGCTGTGTTGCTCCTCTTAGGAATAGTGTTCAATGCATGTGTAAGAATATGTACACTAAGGGCTATAAAAAAATCCACCTCTAAACTGAAAGGTACTGTTAGGATAGTAAAAGCTTTCAATGAGGCTTATCTAAATATGTGTCACGTGGTTCTTAAATTTAGCTATCAGAGACATAAAAACAGGTATGTAAAACCCGAAGTTCAGAAAGTTAAAATACTATTCCAGAGGAATGTACTTTGGCTCTGTACGGCTACTTGCATGTTCACGCTGTACTTGGTTAGATCAAGTACGGTGATATGGAAGGCCATGTTTACTCCTGAGTCTGCCTCTTACACTAAACGTCAGAACTCTATTCTGCTTCAAGATCCATATGCTTTTGTAGTAGCTCTTTTACAGGAAATGTCAAAATCATTAGGAGCAGTACATGTGAAATTAAAGGCTAGATACTGGTCTTGAAAATTCTGGTATGATTTAGCAGTAATAGTCTACTTCTGAAGAACTGCTCCAGATTTATACTAAAATTAAATTTATTCCTGTGCTGTATGTGTTTTATCTTCTTGGATTTTTAAAGTAAACATATTGGTTTTAACCATTCTTGCTGTCAGCCAATTTGAAAAGAAATGCTGTTAAATTTATGGTGATTGTTTATGCAAAGAACAGTCCATTTCCAATTAGCTAAGTGATCACAGATTGAACAGCTGCAATTCATATAATAAGTAGATTGATTAAAAATGAAAGAAACAGCAAACACAATTGCAGAGAATGTCAAGATTTAGCTTACATTGAACCAGGAGTAGATACTAGGAATTAATGCAAGGTAAAAAGTTCTAGATATTTTATAAAAGGTAAGAAAGAACAAAATGTTGTTATATACAAAACAGAACTTCTGAGTGACTGAGGAGTCTGCAATTAAGTACAGTTTTTGAAAAATAAAATTTTATTTGTCCCAAAATAATTCCATGTGTAAGTTTTATAATGCTACATGTCTTCTAAGCGGAATTTTCAACATTTCAGAAGTAGAAGTGTTTGTTTTGTTATACTAGTGCTTATGCAGTCCTGTTCTAACTAATTTTTTTCTCTTTTGCTACAGCCCAGAAGATGGTGAAATTCATCCTGAAATCTGTAGACTATACATCCAGTTGCAGTGTTGCTTAGAAATGTACACAACAGAAATGCTTAAGTCCATATGTCTGCTAGGATCACTGCAGTTTCATCGGAAAGGTATTGAATTGCACCAATATACAGATATTAATTTTTTTTTAAATGACCAGTCTTTTGGGTCATGCATGGGTATTCATGAAAGCCAAAGTACCAAACTGTAAAATTAACTGTACCGCTGAAACTGTTCAGCCACTGGAAAAAGAAGAAAAAAAAAANAGCTCAAAGAAAATATTTCAGAATTATATTTCAGTAAGCTAAGAAAAGATAACCAAGGACAAATTAATCTCTGTTGCCATCACACCGACCATAACCGCATTTGGCAAGTTTTGCATGAGCCCCATTTCTGGTGCTGTCTGCTGTCGTGAAAGATCAGGTGGGTGTTGGTCTCTTCTCCCAGGTAGCAAACAATAGGACAAGGTAGGACAAGTTGTGCCAGGAGAGGTTTAGTTTGGATATTAAGAAAATTTCTTCACCTGAAAGGATGCCAAGCATCAGACAAGCTGCTCAGGGAAGTGATAGATTCCTCATGCCTGGGGATATTTAAAATACATGTAGACTTGGCACTTTGGGATATTTATCCAGTAATGCCAGCTTATAGCAAAAGTGGGATAATTATGGTTAAAAAGCTGACTACCTTTATAAAACTGGATACTAGATTCAGAACTGAAATCTACCTCATTGAATATTTTACACAGTAAGGAGATGTCCTTGCTTCAGTGAGAATGCATCTCTCAAATGACTTCATATTTGATTAGGCACCTACTGAAAAGAAGATGTAGAGATGAAGATAAATCACTAAATAGGTTACTTACTAATCTCATTACTCAGTGATGTCACACTGATTGGGAATGTATCAGGGCTAATTGTAACTACTCTTTCCCTAGATAATAACTCAGGAGAATATAATAGTCAAAGACAATACAAAGTTCTGTTATGAACTATGATGAAGGTCTTGTAATGAACTTCACGTATTTCCTGTCACGTTTGAAGATCCCATAATGTATTTTTCATATGTAGCTTTATGAAGCAGCTAAAGCCAGTGATATTTGTATTATGAAAATACAAATTAGAGGTTTGTAACTGCTCAGTTGAACTTCTCAGTTATTTGCTTGAGTCAAAATCTATGAATTAGGAAGAAAGGATTAACAGAGCCATCATAAAACAAGAGTCTGGTAAGTGCTAAAATAAATAATTATATGTTTAAAGACAGATTGTATTATATTGCCCATCACTGTCTACAGTTGTCAAACCACCTTCTCTAATTGCAGATAGAAAATGGCTTGAGGTGACCGGAGTAACCCTGATAGGTCTTGTCCCTCCGTTTTGTCTCTGGATAGAATCTACATAAATATCTTAAGCTAACCATCAAATTATTAGATGTCTAAGATGGATAAGATCAATTGCAGCTTTATAGTATGACCAGCTTAGTTCCTATCTGGTACTACTTTTGATATACGTTTGTTCCTTGTCTCTCCATAGAGAAAGCCATGGCACTTATTGTGCTTTTTGTAAGTAAGAGAAATTTTTGTCCTGTACGTATATAGAGATAGCCACACAAATGTGGTTCCAAGTTTCTGTGACATTCTTTGAGAAAAGAATTCTTCTCTGGAGACATTCAAGACCAATCTGGACTCATTCTTTGGGATTTAATCTAGGTGATCCTGCTCGGGCAGGGAGTGTTGGGCTAGATGATCTTTCAAGGTCCCTTCCAACTCTTAACATTCTAGGATTCTCTGTGATTCAGTAAATATTCATAATGGACAAAAATTATATAAACATGGGAATTTAGATTTTGGAACTTAAGTCACTTGAATGTTGCTCTTGTATTTGCANTTGCTTAGAAATGTACACAACAGAAATGCTTAAGTCCATATGTCTGCTAGGATCACTGCAGTTTCATCGGAAAGGTATTGAATTGCACCAATATACAGATATTAATTTTTTTTTAAATGACCAGTCTTTTGGGTCATGCATGGGTATTCATGAAAGCCAAAGTACCAAACTGTAAAATTAACTGTACCGCTGAAACTGTTCAGCCACTGGAAAAAGAAGAAAAAAAAAAAAAAGCAAAGCATTAT
>VXBZ01005442.1:28342-38700 GCA_013399135.1 Heliornis fulica
GTCTGAAATTTTTTTGTAGGATTGATCCTAAAAGTTCTGGCTGTCTTTAGTCAGATCAGTAAGAAAACTACCATTAATTTTATTAGCGGTATTTTTGGAGTATGGTATTTGAGGGTGAGTGTTTTGTGGAACTAATCCCTTATTCTTATTAAAAATGAACTAAGACAGTGCTCTCTAGCTACAGCAGATTTATATGAAATCAGTAAGATGTTTCTTAAATAAGGAAATTACTATTAGAAGCTCAAAGAAAATATTTCAGAATTATATTTCAGTAAGCTAAGAAAAGATAACCAAGGACAAATTAATCTCTGTTGCCATCACACCGACCATAACCGCATTTGGCAAGTTTTGCATGAGCCCCATTTCTGGTGCTGTCTGCTGTCGTGAAAGATCAGGTGGGTGTTGGTCTCTTCTCCCAGGTAGCAAACAATAGGACAAGGTAGGACAAGTTGTGCCAGGAGCGGGTTAGTTTTGATATTAAGAAAATTTCTTCACCTGAAAGGATGCCAAGCATCAGACAAGCTGCTCAGGGAAGTGATAGATTCCTCATGCCTGGGGATATTTAAAATACATGTAGACTTGGCACTTTGGGATATTTATCCAGTAATGCCAGCTTATAGCAAAAGTGGGATAATTATGGTTAAAAAGCTGACTACCTTTATAAAACTGGATACTAGATTCAGAACTGAAATCTACCTCATTGAATATTTTACACAGTAAGGAGATGTCCTTGCTTCAGTGAGAATGCATCTCTCAAATGACTTCATATTTGATTAGGCACCTACTGAAAAGAAGATGTAGAGATGAAGATAAATCACTAAATAGGTTACTTACTAATCTCATTACTCAGTGATGTCACACTGATTGGGAATGTATCAGGGCTAATTGTAACTACTCTTTCCCTAGATAATAACTCAGGAGAATATAATAGTCAAAGACAATACAAAGTTCTGTTATGAACTATGATGAAGGTCTTGTAATGAACTTCACGTATTTCCTGTCACGTTTGAAGATCCCATAATGTATTTTTCATATGTAGCTTTATGAAGCAGCTAAAGCCAGTGATATTTGTATTATGAAAATACAAATTAGAGGTTTGTAACTGCTCAGTTGAACTTCTCAGTTATTTGCTTGAGTCAAAATCTATGAATTAGGAAGAAAGGATTAACAGAGCCATCATAAAACAAGAGTCTGGTAAGTGCTAAAATAAATAATTATATGTTTAAAGACAGATTGTATTATATTGCCCATCACTGTCTACAGTTGTCAAACCACCTTCTCTAATTGCAGATAGAAAATGGCTTGAGGTGACCGGAGTAACCCTGATAGGTCTTGTCCCTCCGTTTTGTCTCTGGATAGAATCTACATAAATATCTTAAGCTAACCATCAAATTATTAGATGTCTAAGATGGATAAGATCAATTGCAGCTTTATAGTATGACCAGCTTAGTTCCTATCTGGTACTACTTTTGATATACGTTTGTTCCTTGTCTCTCCATAGAGAAAGCCATGGCACTTATTGTGCTTTTTGTAAGTAAGAGAAATTTTTGTCCTGTACGTATATAGAGATAGCCACACAAATGTGGTTCCAAGTTTCTGTGACATTCTTTGAGAAAAGAATTCTTCTCTGGAGACATTCAAGACCAATCTGGACTCATTCTTTGGGATTTAATCTAGGTGATCCTGCTCGGGCAGGGAGTGTTGGGCTAGATGATCTTTCAAGGTCCCTTCCAACTCTTAACATTCTAGGATTCTCTGTGATTCAGTAAATATTCATAATGGACAAAAATTATATAAACATGGGAATTTAGATTTTGGAACTTAAGTCACTTGAATGTTGCTCTTGTATTTGCAACATCTAGAAGTACTGCAAAGGTATCATGCAACAAGAGGAATTCCAGTTGCGTGTTAAATATTTTTTCAGAGAGAAGATTGTCATCCAAAAGGCCTTGAACTCTCTGTCCATAGAGGTATCAAATACTCAAATAGCCCTGAGCAATCTGATGTAATTTGGCCCTGCTTTCAGTAGGGTGTTAGACTAGATGACCTTGCAACATATTTGTTCCATGTTCTGCCAAAACATACTATTTTCCAAGGAGTAGAATAAACACATACCCTTCTTTAATTTCTTTATGGAGAATGGTACTTCAGTTTAGGCAAAGTGCATAAATATATTTTGCCATTATAAATAAAAAGTACATAAAGTAATTTCATCATTATAAAACATCTTGTGCTGATACTAGTATATACCATTCCTTTTTCACCTGCTTAGTTTTTCACCTGTTCTAGTTTTTTACCTGTTGCATAAATCTTTGGTTAGGTTTTTATATCTCCTATGATTTCACCAATTCATATTCTCACTTGAGAGCCATCAGAAATTCAAGTAGAATGACATACAGACTATTCTTGACAACCTGCTGCTAATAAATAACAATATAGATACTAGTATCTTGACTGGACATTATCAAACTATAGAGCTGATAAAGTGGTGCTGATGATCTTTTCCCAGGAGTAACTCAGTGCTCCCCACTGGGAAACAGATGCTTTAGTTAAACACTATACTACAATTTGAAGGTATGAGGTCTGGGTGTTTTCACTGTTCTTTGCTGCACTGATCTTTTCTCTCTCTTTATCTTTCTGTTCTACTGAACAAACATTTCTTTATATGCACTCTATAGTACATATGAAGCTTCCTGTACAGAAATTTCTTGTGCATTTACAGTGCTTTACATTAACATACTACTGTTGTACAAGTCAGATAGTCTGTGATGCAACAGTTACAGTGAAGCCAAAAGCCATAAATATTTCTAGCTGTGTTATGCAGTAAGTAAACTGAGGCAAGTGCTTTCTAATAACGTTTTTTCTAAGATACTTAGCCACAGAAGCCAAGTGTTGAAAATACATTATGATTGCAAAGTTCAGCATTCAAAAAGTTTACGAAGGACACAATGAAATCTACACAAGTAGTCTTAATTCAAGCTTTTTGTTGCTACTAAATCTTGGGTTATTTGATCATATATTTTATTACTCCTCCTTTCCACAAACAGAAGAGTCCTGTCTAACTAATGGATATATAAGTATTTACTTGGGCTACATCTTTCTTTTATTCTAATTGTTCAATGCCATACACTGTATTTACTGCACACAGTTCTGTTCTAAGGGCAGATTCCTGTTCCTCAGACCTTGCTCTGCCTTGAGCAGAGAGGTTTTCATTGTTAAGAGGGAGCAAAGGGAGAGTTAGGAAAAGTAAAAGCAACTTAGATAGGATCATATGAAAAATTTGTGTAGTTTCAGAGTTCAGTTTTCAAGGCAGCATTCTGAGGAACATTCTTTGTGTCCACCTGCTTTCCCTAACATGTCCAGTTCTGGGCTCCCCACTACAAAATAGACAGGGATCTCCTAGAGAGAGTCCAGAGGAGGCCACAAAGATGATTAAGGGCCTGGAGCATCTCCCCTGTGAGGAAAGGCTGAGTGAGCTGGGGCCGTTCAGCCTTGAGAAGACTGAGAGGGGATCTCATCAATATTTATAAATATCTGAAGTGTGCGAGACAAAGGGAGAGGGCCAGACTCTTTCAGTGGCCTGTGTGGGGACAGGAAAAGGGGCATTGGTCACAAGTTGGACCACAGGAGGTTCCACACCAATGTGAGAAAGAACTTCTTCACTGTGAGGGTGGTGAAGCACTGGAAGAGGCTGCCCAGGGGAGTTGTGGACTCTCCTTCTCTGGAGATTTTCAAAACCTGTCTGGAGGCCTACCTCTGTGGTCTGCTTGAGGGAACCTGGTCGGGCAGGAGGATTGTACTCGATGATCTCTGAAGGTCCCTNGGGCCAGACTCTTTCAGTGGCCTGTGTGGGGACAGGAAAAGGGGCATTGGTCACAAGTTGGACCACAGGAGGTTCCACACCAATGTGAGAAAGAACTTCTTCACTGTGAGGGTGGTGAAGCACTGGAAGAGGCTGCCCAGGGGAGTTGTGGACTCTCCTTCTCTGGAGATTTTCAAAACCTGTCTGGAGGCCTACCTCTGTGGTCTGCTTGAGGGAACCTGGTCGGGCAGGAGGATTGTACTCGATGATCTCTGAAGGTCCCTTCCAACCCCTACAGTTCTGTGATTCTGTGATCTTGGTGTCCCTTTTGTCATAGCAAATACCTATTGGGGCAGATACGACAGCTCACGTTCCCAGTCTTCTTAGAAATCTTCTGAGGTTCTCACTGTATTTGTTCATCAAGTTTTCTCCTGCATCATTATCATTCTGACAGAACTTCTCAGGATAGAGTCACCTTTCTCAGACTGTGTCAGCCACAGATGAGTTCATGTACCAAGGACCTGCAGTTTCTCTCCTCATCTTGGTTTTCTTCCCCATCATCATCTGAATTACACAGCTTTGTGCTCTAGGGAGAAGTGTCAAACACAGTTCTTAAACCTAGTAATACTTTGTAAAATTTAAGTTAGAGTTTCATGGAAAGTAAGGTATTCTGAGGGAGCTTAGGTACCTCTGAAGTGTTTACACAATTCAGCTCTAATTCTATTAAATATGTTATGGCCGCTTTACTGATCCTGCATGCTCACAACAATGACTATTCTTTTTGATTAAATAAGCAAATCCTGGCATAGCTAGCAAGGTCTTAAGAGGTAGTTGACATTATTTCTGCCCATGGAAGGTGCTGGATGTGGTTACTCCTTTTCAAAATTGATACAAGGTCCCACACTGAGAAAGCCCAGAACTATCTTGGAGTTATTAAGTACATTTCAGCACACACAAATGTTTTGGAAGAATTTTATTGCGTTTTTAATGTAAACACAACAGATAAAAGACCTTTGCTGATTCATCTATCCACAATAGTAATATCTTCTTTTCTTTGTAAAGAACTGTAAAATATTATCATTGGATCATTATATAGCATGTCACTGTGGAAGTGTGCATTACCCAAGTTTAATGTCTCTACTTGTTTACACAGAAGCCATTAATTTCTTAGGCCCATCTACAGATATACTTGACTTGTTCTACTATATAATTTCATATGTAAGACAATATTCTTATTGTTCAATATTCTTATTATTCAACAAGTCCAAAGTTGCAGATTGCAATAATTCTATTAGCTACCTATGTAGCATTTGAGCAAGGCACTCATTTTAGTGACTAACTGAACAAACCCATGTAACAAAGGCAAAAGGGGACAGTTCAAATGGACTGAAGGTGTTTTCAGGAACTCCCAACACACTGTAAAAATAGTTACAGCTGCATTGTCAAAGTAGTACAAGGTTTGAACTGGTAGCTATTTATGCTCAAGTTTGAACAAAACAAGCCAATGCTCATGTATAGTTATAAGAGTATTATAATTCTTAAGGTCCAAAATCAGTACAACCTGCTATATTGTTTGTAACTTGTTGAACACATGTAGAAGTAATTCCTTCAGTCAGTTATTTACACATAACTCAGTAATTTTAGTATAATTTGATTATCTATGGGAAAAAATAGTTCAGAATGGATTAGGTTCCCATAATCTTACCATTTCTTGCATTAAATAGTCTCAAAGTCTTACTTTTTCCTGTGGTGTTTTGGTGGGAATTTTTTTTCTAAATTATGTGTTTCTACATGAATAATTTCTCAGAATAGTGTTGGGATAGGATGCTAAATACTTTAATGCTTGCAACCTGCACATTGTTTATTCTTACCAGAAGCTTATTCAGTACTTGGAAGCCCTGAAGAAAAAGTTACAGTTCAGTCAAAAGGGAAAGGATTGAGAAAAAAAGGAAAGAATTAAGTCTTCTGGGAAATATCATGTGTGCGTACTATGGACAGATAACATAAGGCTTTTGTGATGTAAATTCTGAATGGCCGCACTCAGAGAGCGGTGGTCAGTGGCTTAATGTCCAAATGGAGACCGGTCACGAGTGGTGTCCCTCAGGGGTCCGTGTTGGGCCCGGCCCTATTCAACATCTTTGTCGGTGACATGGACAGTGGGATGGAGTGCACCCTCGGCAAGTTCGCCGACGACACCAAACTGTGTGGTGCTGTCGACACGCTGGAGGGGAGGGATGCCATCCAGAGGGACCTTGACAGGCTGGAGAGGTGGGCCCGTGCCAACCTCATGAGGTTCAACCAGGCCAAGTGCAAGGTCCCACATCTGGGTCAGTGCAATCCCANACTGTGTCCAGTTCTGGAACCCCCAACATAAGAAGGACATGGACCAGTTGGAGAGGGTCCAGAGGAGGGCCACAAAGATGATAAAGGGGCTGGAGCACCTTTCCTACGAGGACAGGCTGAGAGAGTTGGGGCTGTTCAGCCTGGAGAAGAGGAGGCTCCGGGGAGACCTTATAGCGGCCTTCCAGTACCTCAAGGGGGCCTACAAGAAAGATGGGGAGAGGCTATTCAGTAGGGCCTGTTGTGACAGTACAAGGGGTAATGGTTTTAAAATAGAGGGAGGGAGATTTAGATTGGATATTAGAAGAAAGTTCTTTACTGTAAGAGTGGTGGAGCACTGGAACAGGTTGCCCGGAGAGGTGGTGGATGCCCCATCCCTGGAGACGTTCAAGGACAGGTTGGATGGGGCCCTGAGCAACCTGATCTAGTTGGGGGTGTCCCTGCTTCTTGCAGGGGGGTTGGATTGGATGACCTCTGGGAGTCCCTTCCAACATTAGCTATTCTATGATTCTATGATTCAAACTGAAGACATTCATGGATTGTTAGCACATAAGAATGATACCAAATCACGTACCTACAAGAACTTTATAGCATAATTGTTCTTTTTCCAGTATGTGTTCTGTGATAACAACATGCTTCTGCAAAATAATACCTAAAAGCCTGTGATAGATTGTATTACTGATTGTAAAAAGAAACTCTCAATTTAATGAAAGGATTTTTGTTTTATTTGGCTTTAAGTTACATGTTCTGTAGAGTTTTGAAGTAGGTAGAAGGGTTGTTTAAATGAGACGCAATAAGCTCAGCTTTGTCTTTAAAGGCTGGTGCAGTTGTGTAATTACTTAGATGTATTCCTTAAACAAGAGTGATAAGATGGGTGAGAGAAAAGAAGCGTGCATGTAGAGAAATAAGTACTTAAAAATTCAATTTTTCTGACTGACCCATTTTCATGTGGATGCTGTATAAAGGCTATCATGAAAAGAAAAGAACTAGTCATGGGAGAGGAAAAGACAAATTCAGACTTGTTCTTTCTATTGCATTTTCCTTAATAGTAATATTTCCATTGAGAAAATGTCATAAGTTCTGCGTGTCCCAAGTCTAAGTCAGGAGTGAAGTTCATCAAGCTATCAGCCATGTTTTCTTTACTTCCCAAACAATTCTTTCCTACTGCCACTTTTATGTTATCTTTTTCATTTGCTTTAGCTGTGATCTACAGTTTGTGCATTTACTCTTAATTGACCATGTCCTTCCACTTAATTGATGAAACTGCTGCCTTCTTTTTTTCAGAGAGGCATTCTCACAGCGATATTAAATTCTGTTACTTCCCTCAAAGACCTTTTCACTTTATCTGCAGTGAAATCTAGCTATCTCCGAGAGACCAATAGTAGGTGGGTTTTTTCATTATCCAAGTTTCCCTGGGACATAGGTGATGACTAAGAACAGTGCATAGGGTAGCATGACAGAAGCAAACACAAAGCTCACCACAGAAGCAGTGAGGAGCACAACAGGTGAGACACATAAAGAACAGTGATCACAGATGCTGGATGAAGCTTTACTAAATTGATTATTTTCTACCTCCTTATTTACCCTCAAGTTTGATCTTTGGTATTATTTAATTCAATTAATTTAATTTCATGCCAAAGGCATTTTCTGCTTCTTAAAATAATTTAAAAAAAAATTAAAAATGCTGAATTAGAGTCTAGAAGATAATGAACACATCATGCTTTTTATTAAAACTTCACAGTAAAAAGAGCCTCTGTCTATCCCACTGTCAAGAACAGCAAGTGTGTATGGACACCTCTGAAAACACTGTGTGTGTGATCCGTCTCCAACTGAAATTACTGAGCCTTTCCGCTGACTGAATTGAAAGTAAAAATTAGGGTTCATATCCCTGTTCTATAGATGTGTAATACAAAAGATATCCTTACTGCCAGTAGAAGGATGAGAAGATTAAAGAGCTTTTGTTTCTCTGCAGGCTGTGCCATATAGTAAAAATGTTAAGCATGAGTCATACAATATTCAAGCAAAGCGTTTATTATTAGCTGACTCTTTAACTGTTTCCAAGTGATTGAGCAAATGCTCTGAAATTCAAGAAAGGCTACATGACTTGTTCACAATTCACAACAGAATTACTGGTAAAGAGTTTTTTTCAGTTGAAAAGAAATAACTGTTCATCTGCTATATCTGCAAGAATTTGCCTCTATGCTAACAAAAAGAACATTACTGTCCCAGTGCTTCTGATCACAAGTTGCAAAAAAGAAATTTTTCTTTTATTTCAGCTATTAGTTTATTGTTTTCATTGAAAGACTTTTCACACCCCTGAGGGGTGCATCTATGGACAGGGTTGTTCTTGACAGCATGTCACCAAAGGTCAGGTCAGAGTTCCAACAATACTTCAAATAATGTGAAAATTATCTAATACACAGTTACCACAGCAACACTTTGTGATATCAATGTCAAATTAGATGGTTTCCCTAGTTTTTCTTTTACAAAGAAGTGGTAAGCGTGAGATTGGTGATTGGTAATGGTATGTTGTAATACAGGCTTCATGGAATGGCAAAAATCATGAATAACACAGCTTACACAAATAAAAAATTAAAACTGTATAATACAAGCTACCTTAACAACAAAAGCTGCAGTTAAGAACTAGTAAGATTTGAAAGTTATACCTACAGGATGTTACAGAATAACACATATAATCTGAGAATTAGGCTTCGGCTGCTGTTCCACAAGCAATTGAGTCAGCATAGTAGTTTGAAAACACCAGAAATATCTTGATCCCTTCTTCGCTATCTGCCCTCTCCTGTCATGTCTTCACTACTTCCTCATTACCATACTCCTCTTCTGGCGCTTGCTCTGAAACTTGTAGGGTTCTTTACTGACCTGACTTAAGTCACTGCAACATCAGGAAACATATTAATTTTCCGTTTTATTGGGGTAATCTTCTGCATTTTGCTGGGTTGAAGTGGCTCACTGAGTAATCTGGCAAAGCACAAGTTAGCAGCAGATGCCAGAGTAAGCAGCAGAGAACAGATGTAGGACATAACTTTATATAGCTGATAAACTTAGAAAATCAGGTCGTGCAATCTCTTGGAATCATAGGTGACTTAGTTGTGGGAGGGAAGCAAGGAAAAGGGCTTCCTACTGACTTTAAAGAGTAATAAAAACACTAAGCAAGTATCTTAGCAAGTATCTTTAGGTACACTGCCTGGTTATGTAGGGATGAGGTCAGGAAGGCCATGTCATAGCAGGAGCTGAACTTGGCAAGGGATGCTAAGAATAACAAGTGGGGCTTCTACTGGTATGTCAACCAGAAAAGGACAGTTAAAGAATGCATCCCCTGCCCTGTTGAGTGAGGCTGGAAAACTGGTAACAATACATGAGGAGAAGGCTGAGGTTCCCAAAAACTGTTTTTTCCCCGGTCTTCACTGCCAGCCTCTCTCCTCACATCTCAAAGTTGAAGGACTTCAAGATGGGGCCCTGGGGTACAAGGTCCCTCCCACCGTAAGTGAATACAAGGTTCATGACCACCTGAGGAACACAAATGTACACTACTGTATGGGACCTAATGAGATGCATCCCAGAGGCCTGAGGGAATTGTCTGATGTAGTTGCCAAGCCACTCTCCATAGTATTTGANGTAGTTCCAAAGCCACTCTCCATAGTATTTGAAAAGTTGTGGTGGTCAGGTGAAGTCTCCAGTGAATAGAAGAAAGGAAACATTACACCCATTTTTTTAAAAGGGTAGAAAGGAGAACGCTGGGAGCTACCAACCTGTCAGCTCTGTACCTGGGAAGATAATGGAACAGATCCTTCAAGAAGGTATGCTAAGGCTCAGGGAGGACAGGAAGATGATTTGAGACAGCCAGCATGGCTTTACCTGAATTTACAAGTCCTGCCTGAGCAATCTAGTGGCTATCTACAATGGAGTGACTACATCATTGGACATGGGTAGAGCAGTGGATGTCATTGATCTGGATTTCTAAGATAACATCTTTCTCTCAAAGTTTAAGAAATACAGATTTGATGAGTGGACTGTCCAGTACATGAGGAATTGGCTGATCATATCCAGAGAGTAGTGGTCAATGGCTTTATGTCCAGATGCAGAGAAGTGCCAAATGATGTCCCTCAAGGATCCATACTGGGACCAATGTTATTTAGTATCTTCAGCAATGACATAGACATTGGGACTGAGTAAACCCTCAGCAAGTTTGCAGATG
>VXBZ01005443.1:0-21749 GCA_013399135.1 Heliornis fulica
GTAACGCTGGATTTTTGCACTGGTTCATCCGTATGCTGAGATGTTCTTCTGTAAACTGGCATTTTCCAATAAAGATATATTATAATTACCTTAATTGTTTACAGAAGTTTCCATCCAAGTAGGGATGGAAGTTTAGGAGCATAAAGACTGCGTCAGTCTTCTCAGCAAACACCCGCAAGAGCCAGGCAAGAAGCGAGAACATGGAAATCTGGTTATGATTTTTTAGAGGGATTAGCTGGGTTTCTGCTCCAGACAAGACAAGATAAATCTGAATTTCGTTGTCTGATAATTCACTCAATAAAATGATGGTCTTCAGGGGGAAAAAAGGTTGGTTTTGTCTTCACATACCGTCCCTGCTTCTCCCCAGAAAGACAAATGAAGGGGTAGAGCAAGGAATATTTCTCATGTGACAAGTCCAAGCAAGGACTGACATGGGATTTGATGTCAGGTTTTTAAACCAATACTCCCACTAAAGCCACAGAAATCTTAACCCTGTGTCAAGCCAATGCTCTTACAGATGTCCCAGCAGCTGCTAAGCCAGCTCAGGGACACAACCACTGGCCTACAGCTTGGCCATCACAACATGTGGAAAGAGAGTGTATAATTGGGTCAAAACTTAATCAATCATATCATTGACCTTCCTTAATTATCCCTCCAGAGCACACTCACCTGCAAGGAGCTTGGCTTGCACGAAAAACACGTCACCTTTGTCCCATGCAAAGAAATGGCACTTAACTTCACACCTTCTGGTCTTGCAACTCCAGGAATACATTTTAGTTACTGATCACAAGCGCTGGAGCTACTCAAAGTGAACCTTCCAGTTGTCCCCAGTAAACTCTCCAGTGTGTATGTAAAATAGCTAAAGGCTCACATCAGCAGTTTTGTAAGTGTTGCATTAAATCCAGACGGTGTTTTTCATCTCAAGACAGGAAAAATGCATATTAATCCACCAGCACAGCAATGCATTGAGAATTTTAAACATTTCTGTCAGTATTGGTAAAACCATAATACATTCTTTGCTAGATGAGATACTGAATCATTTTGGTTCATTTGGAGGCCATTTGCTAACTTTATTAGGCAATATTCAGATGATGGATATCAAAAGGATATTCGCTGTAGAAACAGGCTTTGTTTCTGAGCACGGTAATTAGGTTAACCTCATGAATAAACCCTTTATATCAGCAGGCTGTAGAAAGTGAAAGTAAAAAAATGCAGGAGAAAATGAGAAAGGAAAAAATGAGAATTAATGCCAACCAAAGGGAAAAGACTTGTATCTGACAGCGGAGAACTCCAGGGGCTCCTGGTGGGTGAGGAAGTGACCATGAGCCACCAGGGAGCTCCTGCAGCTCAGAAGGCCAGTGGCCTCCTGGGCTCCATCAGCAGAGGGGTGGCAGCAGGGACAGGGAGGGGATTGTTCCTCCCTGCTCTGCCCTCAGGAGGCCCCATCTGGAGTCCTGTGTCCAGAGCTGGGCCCCCAAGTTAAGAGAGATGTGGAGCTGTTGGAGAGGGGTCAGAGGAGGCCATGGAGATGCTCAGGGGCTGGAGCAGCTCCCCTGTGAGGACAGGCTGAGGGAGCTGGGAAGGGTTGGCCTGGAGAAGAGAAGGCTCCAGGGAGACCTCCAAGCCCCTTCCAGTCCCTGAAGGACCTCCAGGAAAGCTGGGCAGGACTGTAAGGACCAGGAGTGATTGGAGGAGGGGCAATGGTTTAAGCTCAAGTAGGGCAGGGTTAGATCGGACATGAGGAAGAAGTTCTTCCCTCTGAGGGTGGAGAGACACTGGCCCAGGTTACCCAGAGAGGTGAAGGCCCCATCACTGGAGACATTCAAGGTCAGGGTGGATGATGTTTGGATTTGTATTGTTTGTTTCAAACAAAACAAATCAGGCAAATACAGAAAGATGTGGAAGAAGCAGATCTAACTCAGAAGTGGGCTGGAAGATCCCTTCTGCAGACTAAAAGGAGCCTGGATGGAGAAAACCATTCCCACTGGTTTCCAATGGCTACAGGCAACACCACTTAACCTGGTCCTGATGATCACACTGCCTCAGTATCCAGAGACTTGGAAAACCCAGAACAGAAGGCAAACAGCAGAGGCAACAAAGACAAAGCATCAATCCCTTTGCCACAGGCTGTTCACTGACTGGGCAGCTATCCTTTCACCCCAAAACATCTAGCAAGGGTTGCTACCCCTAACCTAGGGGCAGGTCCAGATCAAGTAAAAAAAAATAATCCATCATTTGACATCACAGCATGGGTTGTGGTCTACTGCACCTTGCTCATGGACTTGCAATCCATCCATCCATCCATCATACAACAAGCATAATGTTTGATGTATAACACTGTGATTAGCATTAAAACTCCTGGCCAACCCTCCTGGCCAAGCCAAGCACAGCTTCACCTCCTGTGCAGCTCTGGGACACATAGCCTGCTTTGTCCTAGAAGTCTCAAAACAATTTCAGGACACAGAGTGCCCCAAAACAGGTCACCTCTGTGGTTACTCACCCATTTTAAGAGCCAGTACAACGAGACTTAAGGGGGGGGATTTCACCCTAGGCTTTCCCCTTCAGCAGAACAAAGTATCATATGCCAGCACTAACAATGAGGCATTTTTTCCTCGAGTCAGCTTTAAAATAATGTTGACATTATAGTCAATACATTATGTATCACTGTATTTGTGTCAGAACCTATTGGCATAAAGATAAATCAATCTAAATGCACAGCCCTTGTGTTTAAATGAAGCCTGGCAACGCTGTATCTTTCCTTCAATTTTCACCCAGCTCCTCATATGGGTATCAATCACTGCTGACAGATTTCATACACTGGGATATCACCTCTGGTCTCACTAAAAACTATTTAAAGTGAGTTTAGTATACAAAGACTGGAAAAATCTGCTTTGGGGAACTCTTTTTATAAGGAATTTAGTTTCTGATAGCCAAGGCGTCATAAGTTGAGGTTTTACTCTTCACCTTGTAATCAAGATAGGTCTGAAATGCAGGACTGGAAATGAGGGTGACCTTGAGATGTTTTAAAATCCAGTTCATGGGTTGATTTACCAGAAATACCCATGGGAAGAGATCACCCAACAGCAAAGCAAGACCATCCAGCACGGAAGAATCATAGAATCATAGAATGATTAAGGTTAGAAGTGACACCCAGAGGTCATCCAGTCCAACCCCCCTGCAAGAAGCAGGGACACCCCCAACTAGATCAGCTTGCTCAGGGCCTCATCCAACCTGGCCTTGAACGTCTCCAGGGATCCAGGGGCATCCACCACCTCCCTGGGCAACCTGTTCCAGTGCTCCACCACTCTCACAGCAAAGAACTTTTTTCTAATCTCCAATCTAAATCTCCCTCCCTCTATTTTAAACCCTTTATCACCCCTTGTCCTGTCACAACAGGCCCTACTGAACAGTCTCTCCCCATCTTTCTTGTAGGCCCCCTTGAGGTCCTGGCAGAGCGCTAGAAGGTCTCCCCGGAGCCTCCTCTTCTCCAGGCTCAACAGCCCCAACTCTCTCAGCCTGTCCTCGTAGGAAAGGTGCTCCAGCCCCTTTATCATCTTTGTGGCCTCCTCTGGACCCTCTCCAACTGCTCCATGTCCTTCTTGTGTTGGGGATTCCAGAACTGGACACAGTACTCCAGGTGAAGAGGTCACCAAGGAGCACCATGAAGGTGTTTCAGGGAGAATTACCCAGCAGGCCTCACCTCGCCCAAGAGATTTGAGCCGATTTCCACCCACTGCTACATTAGAAACTAAACCCAAAAACACAAAATAGCATAAAAATGTAACAACCACCTGTAAGACATTCCCTGGCTCTGCAAACACCCCTTAAGTCTGGAGTATTAATGAGCCAAGTTCCCAGAAGTGTCTAAGTGACGCTGCTCGGTGGCAACTATTTCACTTACCTTATTCTGAAGTGGCCAGTTCTGCTCAATCATCATTTCAGCTGACAAGAGAAACCCTGGATACCAACTCTGCTGTTTCAGAGTTACTGACATTAGCAGCTGGTTTGTATCTACAGAGAGCTCTTTGTAAACATGTAAACAAGTCAATTAATTAAGATACTATAGTAACATAGATCTTAATAATTTGAGGAGTAATCTGCTGTGTGCAGATCCACAGATGCTATATAGAAATACCAGAAAGAGTAAAATTCGTTCAGAGGAAACAGCAGGAAGTATTTTCTTCCTTCTGTCACTGAGAAACCCAACTTTTGCTGCCAGAGCAAGGAGGTTATGGCCCTGAATCCATAGATGCACAGGGACAGATATGCAGGGTGTCCTCCAAAGGTTAGGCCAGGTCCAGGACCCAGCTGAAACCTCTCCACCAGCACCTCTTCAGCCAGATCAGACAAAGCTGCCCCACAACACACACCCCAAAATCCCTCATCACACATACACATGCTATTCCCAGGGCAGCAGCCTCAGAGATCTGGCTGAATCCCTCCAAAGGAAATGGAGAAGACCAAGAATTGACCCAGTTTGGAAACAAAAAGCCAAGTTAAGGGAACTGATGTTTGTGGGGATGTGACTACCTGGTTGGCCCAAGACACTGTGCAGCAGAAACTTCTCTATCCCACTGCAGCACACCAAGACTGTACCACCAGAACAAGCTCCTGAGAGAAGGGAAATTACAGAAATGAACAGGGTTTTGTGATGTCCTGCTCATGGAAGGGGTCAGCAGCACTGCCCATGCCTGAACACATGCATCTGTGTAAGAAAACACTGAGCACACATAACACAACTCTACAGGCAACATGATTTAAGTCTTGGACTGCAAAAAAGTAAGGGCTTTTTTGACCACTCCTTCCTTTTCCATCCAATCCAGAGGGTTGGATGTTTTTTGAGAGTTGTTTTAAATAATTGTGCTTCCTATACAGAATGGGTGACAGCCATTCTGTATAGGCAGCACAGCTTCAGTGTTCAAAATGACTCCAGCTACAATTCAAACCTTCATCTCCTTAAGCAACTTCAGGCTTCACAAAACACATCCAATTGGGGCAAGAGGATTTTTGCTGAGGACATCAATGCTGCCAGCCAACAGCTCCAGTTTGGGGAGGGGGTTGTGACACCACCCATCCCATTGTGTAAACCAGAAACCATGGTTTGTTCCATCAGAGATAATGCCCACAGCCAGCACTGTATTCATTCCAGGCAGGATGGCAGCACCTTTGGGTAGTTCTGCCCTAGGCTGGATCTCAGTTAACCTGCATTTCCCCTGGATTATCCATCAGAGCTGCTGGGAACAGGTGCTTTTTCCAAAAAATGGTCCAAAGGCAACTGCTGGAGATGCTGAGCAGGACCACAGCAGCCTTGGCAGCTGGCAGGGGACACAGATGGGCCAGTACTTCAGAAAGTGACACGCATCCATTTCCGACTGCTGACGTGGGACTTGGTGACATCCAGACATGAGAGATCAATGGTGGCTTCTAACACCCACCATTCTGTGATTCAGCTTTATAAAAACATAGGTTTGGTCACTTCATCACCCTGGTCTGGTTTATTTGCTTTAAGAAATAAAAGCAATCTCTTCCTGTGGAAGGCCACTGTTGTTAATATTTGGCTTTGGAAACCAAAGTCACGTGAATAAGTGGCAGAAATGAAGGACAGCAGTTGCAGCCTTGGAAGAAGACTTTTTGTTCTGAGAACATCACTTCATAGAATCACAGAATGTCAAGAGTTGGAAGGGACCTCCAAAGATCATCCAGTCCAACCCCCTGCCTGAGCAGGGTCACCTTGATTAAATCACACAGGAACGTGTCCAGGTTGGTCTTGAGTGTCTCCAGAGGAGACTCCACAAAAGACGATCTCTTGTGTGTCACCGTTGCAGTGCTGACCTCTAGTGACAGACAACCCAGAAAACAGGAGCGTTTGTTGAAATAAACCTCACCTCTGTCCCCCTGATCTCATGCACCAGACCAGACCCACATCACCTTCCTTTGGAGGGGGAGCAGCTTCTGCAGATTGTGAAGAAATCAGTGCAACAATTCAAAAGCCAAGAAATAAGCTTCAGATTTTTTAAGATATTAAAGTTCTTTACATCACTACCTAGAGATAGAGGGCTGGACCCCCTTTTCCATCCTCAGGGACCAGTGCATACCTGCAGAGGTTTCACAGTGAGGATGATGACATCGTGAGGACAGCACCACAACTGGGAACAGCAGATGTGAGGGCTGTAAGGAAAAATGACAGTGAGTAACTGGGGAAGACCCCCAGAGCTGAGGTAAGCAGCCATCTCCCATCATCAGCTGACTGAACTGACAGAACTTCTGGGACTTAGTTTCTAAACATTTTCTCCTTATCTAAATAAAAGAGAATTCAAGCCCTTTACTTCAGATGTCCCACATCACCCAGGCAGAAGCACACTTGCTCTCCCCACTGAGCATTGTGTCATGACAGTAACAAACTCAGGGACACCAGGTTAAACCCCCCCAGGCAGCCACAGCCACTTCTTTCTTTGTCCAGCATTCAGCAAGCAGAGGCTTGGTGAAGAGACAGCGCAGCCTCAACTCCCAGACCATGGGTTCCAACTCCAGAGGGGTTGGGAACAGCCCAAATCCACTTCAGACAGCTGTTTCACAGGGCTGCACAAGCTGCTTTCAACCCCTGGGTGATGACAAACTACACCATTTCTGCTGTCATCATGCTCTGGGGTCACCTCAAAGACAGGCCTTTGGGGAGGTCCAGGATGAAGAGGAGTTTATTGCTGTTCCTGGGTGGTAAGAGGTTTGTTGATAAGTGCTATCATTATGGCACGAGTGCATTTGTCCTGTGGTTCTTAGTGGCCAGTGTTTATGAAGAAAATCACCTCAAAAGGAAAAGAAACCCATTAGCATCCTCAGAGAGCAACATGAAACATGAAGCACTGCAGCAGTTGCTGAGGGCTTGAGAGATTTCACGATTCATATGCATGGGGAGTTTAAATATTGACAGAGTAATTCTGTGCTTTAAAGGCTTCCTTCTGAAGTGGCCTGCATGAAACTGCATGCTGTGTGTACTCCAGTCAAGGGCTTTCCAGCTTCCTGGTCACACCAGTGCACATCTGCCCCATCCAACAGAACCCAGCAGGAACCTGATAGGAATAGAGATTTTGCCATCACTCCAAGGCAGATCGTTTGAACAGCTCTGCTCTCCCTCTCTGCTTGACCACCTGCACAGCTGGAGAAGAGGGCAGAAGGTTCCTACACTGGAAAGATGCACAATGGAGTATTAAGCAATTATTGTTTTTTAAATGAGAAATGCTATTGTGACATCCAGCAGTAACATCTGAAGAAAAAAACATGTGAAAAGAAGGAAAAACCCCAAACCTACAAGTAAAACTCCCAAACCTACAAGTAAAACTCCCATGACCCCAGAATGGGACAGAACCACCCAAAAGTCACAGCAGCTCTGGAGGTCCCTGGCACTGGGGGGTACTCACAAGAGCAGCACAAGTATCCACAGACTGCCCAGATATATTTAATAAATTACTGTACCCACCTCCTGCTTACTGCCATGTTTACTGCCTCTTCTCTAAACACCTCCAGGCAAGCACCCTGGCACACCAGCAGGATTTACTCAGCCCATTACAGCCCAGCAGCAGTCCCCAACCCAGAAACTCTGCAGTTAAAGAAATCAGGATAGCCCCATCATACCACCAACTTCTTGTGCTGCTGGGGGAGCAGCTGTTAAGTGAAGCTCTGCAAGGGGAGAAGCAGCAGTCTCGTAAGACAAGCAGCTTCCAGCTCAAGCCACCCCAAGGTCATTGAGATGGGGACTCACAGCAGTATTCCACACTCCAGCAAGAGAGATTTCTTGGAGGATATGGGAACAAAAGCCCAGTGGTTGCTATGCCTCATATCCACAAGTGAAAAAACAAGGTGAAGGAAATCAAGGGTGTGAAATCCCTCTGAGGGGGTGGATTTAGCAAGGCTAAAGCATCTGGAGCTGACATGGGAAGTCCTACCAGTGACAGGAGTCCACCACCATACTTCAGCAAGATGCTGACTGGTGCAGAGAGTTTAGGAACTGAAAATAAAGTTTCAGCAAGATGTTAAGTCATGTCACAAGTGAAATGCCAACAGGAAACAGCAGAGGAGTTCTCTGTGAGAGCTGGAGGAGAAGCAGGCAGCTGAAAAAGATGGAAGAGCAACACAACAAGAGAAATCTCGTTCACTCTTTCATCAAGAACTCAAAATGCATCGACTCAGCAGCTGGGGGCAACTTCACCTTTGTATCCTCCAAGCTGCACCTCCCCAGAAAGTCTCAGGGAGGAGCAAAAGTCATAAATGTTTAAAAAATAAAACTGCATGTGCAAGTCCCAACCACCACCAAGGCCACCAACGCATCACTGAACAGTCAGGTAAGAAAGACACAGGTACCAGCATCCATTTAAAGCTTTTTATTAATAAAGACCCAGAATTCACAAGTCTACAAGGAAAAACAAACCAACTTGCATCAACCATTCTCTGAGCTGATAGTGTTTGGTTCTCAAAGGGGGCACAGAAAGCAGCAATAAAACTTGTCAGAGGTACAGTTCCTCTCTGGCTGGAAGCCTGGCATAGTTCACAACCTGCTGCTTTATTTTCCCCAGTTCCTCTTCAGAATAGAGGAATATTAACCAAAATAACCCTGGTTTAGTCTCTCAGGAAGATTATTTTAGACTTTCTGGAGCAGGAAAGAAATATCCACCAAAACATGTTGGTTTATTTATTAAAAACCAACAAAACAACCGTAAGTCCACATGTTCCTGTAATTCTGCTTCAATTACTGGAAGCAAACACGTACTACAGGTATAATGTAACATTTCTATGAACAGCAGCTCTTCACCTTGTGTGTCTAATGCTCCAGAAAGCCAGATATTCTTGCCTTTTAAAATAAGATTAGCTTAGTTTAGGAACAGTTTGTCCAATTACACAAGTGAGTCTTTATGAGTAACAAAATCAAAGAAATCACTCTGCAGGAGTTACTAGGAACAAGCTGCTCAGCAACAAGGCCTCCACTGAAATTATGGGCAAGTGTTAGTTTTCATTATGAAATCAGACATTTTTCTGCTGAATGCCAAACTTCAGTTCTTACATTTAACTTTTTTTCAGCTTTTTTTTTAGTCACAACCACTTAAACACACATCCACTTTCACATTAATCAGGGCTTACATGAGGTTTATTGCTAAGCCTGGGACCTGGCTTTGACCTGTAACACTGAAAACAGGGTTTGGTTTCCTCCAAAATACTCACTTGGACCAAACCAAAGTGTTCACCATTCCTTACAGACCATTTCCAATGTGAGAGGCTGAACAACCCACACCTACCTCAAGGCTCAGATCACAGGAATTTGTTATTGAAACAAAGCTTTCAGCATCTCAGACTGTTGAAGAGATCAACCTTTAGCTACTGACTCAAGCTACTCACAGAATATTTCAGGTAGGAAGGTGTAGCACATATCTCATGGGTTCAAATCAACAGCCAGATGGTTCTTCATCGGTATCTGTGTTATTTACCCACAGTGCAGAGGGGAAGCTTAAGCCAAATATTCTAAAAATAGGATCTAGGCTTGCAGAAAAGTGTGGTGCATGATTCTGCTTTTGCTCTGGTGGTTGTCAGTGCAGGAGACACTTTTGTGTACCAGGAACTCTTGCAAGTGGGGCAAGATGCTATTTCAACACGCTTCTGTGTGCCAGTGTCGATAAATAGGAAGAGTAATTACCTGGCAGCTGCAAAAAAATAAAAAATTAAATAAAAAAAATAAAAATCAGGCATCATAGCAAGCCTGCTCCTCAATTTAGTTGGTTTGCCAGCCATTGATTCATTTTCATTTGCTTCATTAGATTTTTAATTACCATTGGTGACGCTTGGCCTCTGAGAACAAGCACACATTCAACATTTTAATCAGAGGTTGATTTGCTGGTTATCTGAAATAACAAGCTGAGTTCTTAAAATAACCAGCTCATCCTTCTACTCTAAGTCATTAAAACCTCTACTTTGTTACTAATACCTGAGCTCCTAGTTTGGAGAGGTATTTATTCCTTAAACTAAAGTCATCAGCCTTTGGCTGTAATTTAGCCAAGTCATCTTCATTTTGACGTCTGAGTCTCTCTTGTTCTTCCACTCTGGAAAAGAAAATCAGTTTAAGATACTGGCACTCAAACCCAAGCAACTTCATCTTGAGCTTTTAAGACCTAGGAGAAGCTTATCATGTTTACAGACACAAATACTAGAGATCAGATTTGAAAATAAATCAATAAAGCCTGAGAAATATGTGCATGGATTACTCTAACTCAGTGCAAATAAAGAGAGAGGCTGTTTTCTGCAGTTTCCTTTTATTTAGATTGCAAGACTTCAGGAGAAAGAGAAACCTTCTGGTTTTCACAGATCACAACATGCTCAGTGAGCTGTAACAGTTTGGTTTTGGGTTTTTTTTTTACTATCTCTTTATTCAACAAGCTTTCACTCCTCAAAATAATGATTACAATACAAAACAAATCAATTGTCCAAAATGCAAATAAAAGACTGCTCAGCAGCCTTCAGAGTTAATAGCAGTCTTCTACAAAAGAGGTAAAGTTTGACCAGAGCTTTGAGGCTCATTTTCCTCATAGGTTGAGGAGAAACAGGACCAGAGCTGTAAACACACTTAGTTTCAGTGGTTTGCATTAAGACAGTGACTAAGGCAGTAAGAGTGACCTGTTTCTCAGCTCTGGAAGCAAGGAAAGAGGGTAAGATGCCATCACAATAAGAAACCTACACCAAAACAGTAGTGCTGCACACAGACACCTTGGACTAGCCTTTATCTCAAGAGGAACAGGGTTGTCTTGGGTTGCTGAGTTCCTCTCCAATGCTTAAGCCCAGTGCAAAACACAATAAACCCATCATGTTCAAATTAAGAGATGATTCAGCATGAGTTAAAACTGGTCCCAAAGTGTAAGATTTCACCATCCACTGTAAAAGTGCCCAGCATGTTAAGTTTCCTCTCCAAAGAACTACTGTCCCGTGCTGGCCACCAAGCTACACAACACTAATTCTTCAAGTTGACATCCTGCTGATCAAACGCTCCCCACTTCTGGATGATATTTGCTAGTCAAATTTCTTTTCTGCAAAAAACATTGTAATAAAAAAAAATTACTGAAAATATTGTTCTGGAACACTACATCCCACAGAATACACTGACACAAAGCAGTCTTGGATGGTAGATACTGGAAGTGTTGTGACACAGATCCCACATGGGCCAGGCAGGCCAAAAAGCACCAGTATTAGGACACAGAATTTCTTTGCTCCTGGGTACAAGGTGGATTTTGTCATGTTTGTATGAAAAAGCTGGTTGTGACCCTCTGGCTCAAGGATGACATCACTAAGCTTGTGTGCTCACCAGCTCTGGTGTGGTTTGAGTTATTCTGAGGTGTTACAAAGCCACAGGTTAGGACAAGTAGCAAAACCATTTTACACCCCACCACAAGTCACCTGCCTAGACCTTGCTGAGAGGTGTTTTCAGCTTTCTCAGGTCTAACTCCAGGATCACCATATGGGCAATTACCAGTCTAGTTTCAGAGAAATCCATCAAGGCCATTTATGAGATGACTTGCTAGAAAAGTATTTATCTGCAACCAATTTATTTAGAAGTGGAGAGATGTACAATATCTGTGGGTGAAATGCAGTCACCTATAAAAAGTACAGTATCCACATCACAGGCAAAGGGACATCAAGATTTGAAGAGACTCACTGAGCTGAATGAGGTCAGAACAGAAAGAATTTCAAAGGGAAAAAAGAAATTGGTGTTATTCACACACAAGCAGCTTGAATTCACACAGATGTTCCTTTGAAAGCCATGACATAGCTGCATACTTACTCTTCCACGTGGCAAACGTTAAAGTCTGACTAGAGTCACAAAATGCCCTTTCCAACAGCCATCAATCACATTTTCATCAAAACAAATTCACATCAGAAGAGCAGAACTCTGATCTCTTTGACTTGGTTCTACCACTGAGCAAAATTAAACTGTTTCTTTAAATAACAAAACAGCAATAAATTAATGAAGACTTTGTCCCCATTGACAGCACATTCTCCAATACACTTATTTTTAATCCTAAAATCACTAATTAGAACTAGGAAAAGGTAACACAATTTTTGGGCCCTGAGATGCTTCTAGAAGCATATTCAGTAAGGTCATCAGGACAAACTTTGGCTGCCCAAACTCACGTCTGACTTTACATTAAGTCTATGTAAAAAACCCACATTTTTTCCAGACAGTTAAGTAGATAAAGGAAAATTTGGAGCAGAAGAGTCTTTTGTTTTGCCTTTAAAGTGACCTCTCTTAATGGCCTCTACCAAACAATGTTTTTTCTCTCCTCTTCCTCCAGTACAAGGTAATTAATGACCTGAAAGGTCTATGACTGAACCAGCATTTGACTCCCTTCTGCAGCATTTGTTACCCACCAAGAGATTTTGCTATCAAATAATGCTGGATGAGGGGTAAACAAAAAAAAAAGGGAACTTTTTGTCACACAGAGGGGATAAATCCAGTGCAACACCCCAACAGCTGGTGACTGACACCTTCCTGTCTGATCAAACAACACACAAAGCACAAGCACCCAACTCCAGCTGTCAGGGCTATATAGACCCTTACATCTCACCAAGGCTTTCTCAAGGAACAGGATTTTTATAAGTTTCTATTCTAAAAAGCATCACTGCCCTTACCTCCCTACAGAAAATAAATAGGACATTCAAGTCTCCCACAAATCAAAGTCTGCTTACTTGGATGAACTGTCAGTGTGCTCATTTCAACTTCTGCCCTAAGCACACCTCAAGTGCTCCCTTTCCTTTTAAAGGAAATGGATTCCACTTTAAGTATCCCTGCCTATCCCTTTTTTCCCCTCCCTTTTTTTCCTTTTCAATTTTCCGATTCCAATTTTTTCCTTTTCAATTTCCTTTTTTCAATTTTCCTAACAACTGAAACTTCACTGCAATCAGTAACACTTGCAAGACAGATCTGACCACAGCCTGAGTTTCACATTAGTTGCTGCAATTTAGACCCAAGCCAAACAACAAGACAAGACTTCTAAACATGACAACAAGAGGACCAAGCTGGAAGCAAGTGTGAATTGACTGAAGTATAGTTGCTTTGGAAGAGAGATATAGCTTTTAATACTATGCTTAAAAATTAAAATTGCCTGCCAGTAATATCTGCATCATATATCTGAAGCACATTTTTAGAGTGATGTAATATTTATGTTGTGGGTTGGGTTTTTTTGTTTTGTTTTGTTTTTAAACACTTCAGTTCCACTCAGTTGGGATTATTAAAATTGAGAGAAATTGGAAGCAAAGTGCCAGGAGAGGAGACCTGATTAACTGCTGCACCCTCTAAGCATCCACAGCAAACAAAATCCTACCAACTCTTGAAAGAAAGAGACATTCAATGTCAACTGCAGATCTACAAAGGAAACTAAGTTGAGATAGTAATTTACTTAATTACTTCACACTTACTCAGTTGCAGTTACTTTTTGCAGTTTTTCCCTTTTCCTTGCAGACCAGTTGAGATCACCACCTGCAACAGAAGAGTATATATATAAAATACAGAGAATTTTATATATAATCAAAGTTTAAAATTGGTCTTTGTGGAATTTATCTTTGATATCCTGCTAGTGACATTCTCACAGCACTTGACAAGAGAAATCAGTGGAGTAATTGAACAAACAGCATGAAACAAATTAATATCCCTTTCAGATCTTTCAGTAGTTACTGATTCAAGATGTAAGAACACTGCTTGGTTGAAGAAAAGTCTACAAAGCTAAGTTTTTATGTTTGCAGATACATACACAGTCAAGTTTCATCTGCAATTTGGAAAAAGCTGGAGAACATCCCACACATTTTCTCAAACCAACTGGAGGGCAGATACCACTGCCCTGGTGATGAGATTTAACACCAAGGAAAGGTTCAGGGATTTACACACCACGGTATCCACGGGGGTGCTGCAAAGACAGGCCTCATCAAGAGATGTGCCTGTTACCACATCCATGAGCTACAGCACCTACCCCAGGACTCTACAATACCACTAGTAAACACTCAGCTGGAGAACCTCCAAAACTGTGATAAAAACAAATACCAGGAGATGCTGAGAACACTGACCTGTGAGGTGATTCACAAAATACAGCATGACCACAGCTATTAGTGACACTAAAAAATAAAAAGGGAGAAATTTAGCTGAAAATAAATTGTTTACAACATTTCAGAAGAACAGTTTTAATACACAGCCAAGCAACAACTACAATTTTTCGTGGTAATCATAACAGAGTAGATTTTGACCATCAGCATCTCTTAATTGCTTTTGAAAATCCCATTATGCTCACAAGTAGCACATAACTCAGGTCACTTAAGTTTTACTTGTCTTAAAACCAGCCCTCAAACATGGAGTGTCATTCACCCACCCTTCCACTCCCTTTGTTTTCACCCCCCAAACACTGAAACTACTTGCACTAAATCACTTCAAGAAAACCCCAACACAATTCACTAGGCTGAAGCTGCTTTCAACACTGCCCCAGCTGCAATCTTGATGCAAAGGCAGAGTAAGAAAGAAATTACTACTGACAGGAGATATTTAAAAGCCTAAAACAGTATCCTGGATGTGCAGAATCCATTCTCTATGTTTTTCTACTTACAGCAAACACAAGCACTGAAGAAGACTTCAAGAAACAAGTATCCTCTTGTATCCAGAATCATCCCGGCTGCTATCGCAATAATCGCCAGCCCCAGGTTCTGGATAGACTGCATGCTAACACACAAACAAAGGATCACCACTGGGCAGATGTTGCTCTTAAAGAAAACATCAGTATTGCTACTGAACACAGACATCAACTCCTCCCCATGTGTTATGGCATGTGACAGTTGTGGAAGTTTCTGTGCATGTACCACAACCACGTGCTCTACCACACACACACACACGTGCTGAAGCTACATGAGACTTCCTGCTGGAGTAAGCTTGGAGGAATTATTAACCACTGATTTGTTAGAACTGCTTGATATTCAGTGGTCCAATAGCATCAGGACATGATTGGAGTACTTACAAGCCATAAGCAGTTCCCAGCTGATGCTCTGGAACAACAAAGGCCACCATGGGCCACAGGGCGCAGGCAAGCAGTGAGTAGGCTACTCCTAGCAAACACTGGTGGAATAAATAAGAACAAATAAACAGATGTTAGATAGTTTTGCTGGAAGTGCTAATAAATTAACAAGGATTTTTATTGAGGTTTACCACTATCCCCTACAGCATGTCAGAGACAGTTTAAAATGACTGAAAAATAGCAATAAGCTTTGGAACTACATCCAAAGAACAAGTTTTAAGAGAATAGGGAGCACATTAGCACAGTAAAGTCAGAGCAAGGGGTGCCCACAGAGCTAAGGGTCTAATTCCATCCTTCCCAAGAAGCTGAACTCTCTTTTGTAGGACACAACTACAGACCCACTGCCACAGACAGCAGCCAATGTTTTCCACCTTAAAGCACACACTTGTAACTTCTGTCTCCCTCTACGAGACCCCAAGGGCTAAAGTGTTATCTTTGGGTTGGAGATTTCGGGGTCTTTTTGCCTATATTACACATTCTTTGCTTCTTCACCATCTTTAGTTCTAAACTCAGTGTCATGTAATGCAGCCTTCTTAAAGTCAGGGCTATCACAAGAAGGTCCAAGGACCACCTGAAGACAGTCAGACAGACACAGTCAGAAGACAGTGGCAACTTCACACAGAATAATTCATCAATTCCATTTCTTATTTTTATCATCTTTAGCTGTAAGCCTCAGAGAATTACTCACCATTGCTATCCAAGGGTTCCAGAAGGTAAAAGCCAACATAATATGAGAAGCAAGTGTTGTTACTACAGCACATAGAACCCAGATGATATTCTTGCCAACTTTATCCACCAAGAGTCCAAAGACTGGGGACATGGGTGCTGATATGATATACACAATACTACAAAAGAGCATCAATAAGAGAATTAAACACAGTCTAGTTATGGACAGCTTTAGGTGTTACATAATACAAGTGTTTCCAGACAAAAGACCATATTCTTAGTACTTGTGAGGCTCTAAGAGGAACCACGCCAAAAAAAACCCCAACCCCATGCAAACAACAGGCTCCAGAACTCAACATTCTGAGATGAGTATGAACATCTCAGACACCTTTATTTAAACAAGCACCCACAACTCCCAGTAGCTCCTTGTGCCAAATCTGTCCACTTAAATGCAAGTCATGATCTGCAAACCAGAACCTCCAAACTTCCTCCCACACAATCAGAGCCCAAAGACACACACATCCCCAGAACGTGGCAGCAGCACGTTCACTTGTTAAATCAAACACAATTTACCTGTTAATTGCACTTGCTTCTTGGGATGAGAATTTGAATTTCTCAATAAAGAAAACCCTGTATTAAAAAAAAAAAAAAGAAAAACTGTGGTTTGTTGTTTGTTCAAGTGTATTTAAGCCCCCACCTCATTCTCACTCAACAACTTATGAGTATAGAACTCCACACAACAGCTCTCCACACCAAAATTCATGCCATGCTTTACAACTGTATCAAGATTTCATCAAGAAGAGGAGCATGTGTTCTGCTTTTGAGCTCCAACACCTCAGACCAGGTTAAGAGATGATATTTCCCACAAAGCTCATCAGATAAACACAACTCTCAGAGCTTCCTTCTCTGTATCAAACACAGCTAAGAGACAAACCCCAGCAGAGTTGCTGGGAGAGCAGTGGTTCTGTAGCCATGTGGGATTCTTAAATGATGTTTCACACCTCTCCCTCTGTAAGCAGCCACTTAAAACCTTAGCCAAATTCAAGAGCAGCTTTATAAATGTTAAACTTACTTTCCAAGTCCAATGAAAGGAAAAACTGCTGCATAATAGCAGACACAGATGACAAATATAAGCCACAAGGACAAAGAGAAGTCCTTCACATCTGTTAGTTTAATCACTTCACCTGGAGTGGGGCAAAAGACAAGATTGTTTCAGTCAGCACAAACACACCTGAAATTCATCCACACTGACTAAACATTAAGATCATCACAAGTGGCAACCAAAGTACATATTCCTGCCACCACCTGCTCTCATTTAAATGTTTACACAGTGAGAGCTGGTTAAGAATATACAAGTCCTAAATCAACAGTGCCAAAGCCAGGAATAAATTGTCTCTCGCACATTAAGATGGATTTGTGAGCTCTCTCGGGGCTTATGTAGCAGAATTAAACCACTTTTCAAGGGAAGTGGTTAAAGAGCAAGAAAAATCCACCCTTGAAGCCTTGTGCCATATGTTCTGGTTTGGATCTCAAATATAGTTTAGTCAAAATTCTTCCACCTGGAAAACTGAAAGGGCCACACATCACTGGAGAAGAGCTGCACATTCTTCACACCTAATAAAGGAGGTTAGGCCAATCCCAGCAAAACAAAGTGCCAGTGGCTCAGATCAAACTGGTGTGAACTGGGAGGCTCTCCACAAAGCAGCACACCTGCCCATAGAGTGTGAAATTGTAACACCTTCTACTGACAGAAAAAGGAAATAAAAATTATGATTAACTCCACAACCATGAAAAAAAGATGTTTAACAGCAGCCACTGATTTATATAAAATGCAAATGCACAGAGTGCACTGTGTAAATGGAAGGGACTGCTCCAGAACAAAGCCTGAGGTGGGTCCAGTCCTCAGCCCCCTACTCACCCGTCTTCCCTTGCTCTTTGCAAAGGAGCTTCTCTGCTCTCCTGTCCAGGTAAGCGAGGATTAACGCACAGGTCAGTGAGAAGAGGCACGTTACACCACCTGAGAGGAGGCAACATCACATTTAGCTGTTGACTCAAGAAGTAACTCAGCTTTTAAAACACCACCAGTGTAGTGTACCTTTACATACTTAAGTTTAGCACCAGCTTGTCTGATGTACAAGGCTCAACAGCTCTACAATTCAGAGTAAGGTGTAACACAAAGGAACACAGACCCAGAGGGAGTTGAAACAGTTGAGTTGCCACAACTACATGGAAGCTTTGACATGATACCCTTCCAAAAACTTTCAAGCCAATCTTTACTCAAGAATGTTACATGTTTCTGTGTAAGAATATTAGCCATTGACACAAAGAGCACTTGAGTTGCTCCTCCTAGTCTCAAGTTAGTAAGAAATCACTAACATGCTCCTCAAAGTCAGAAGCCTAAAGTAGCAGATGACATCAAAAAGTATCACTGACCTATCATCAGAGTGAGCCCAAGCGTGCTGGGACCAGTGTACCCCAGCAGATCTTGAATTCTGGAGTATATCCATCCCATGATATTCATGTTCACTGTGCTCCCCTAGGCAGAAAAGACTCTTGTGAAGAACACACCTCACAATTCCATCGAGTGGAAAGCAGCAATAGGCAGTGCACTTGCTGAACAGTGCTTAAAAGGAACACTCAAGAAGCTCCACAAGAACATAAACCACCCCCAGCAACAAAGTTATTCCCCTGGTGGGGCCACCACTCCTAACAAATTCATCACTGCAACAATAATACACTGTCACAAACTGGAATTCTACACAACTCCAGCAGTGTTTTGATGGGGACAGTAGAAGTGCCATAAAATACATGTCATGTGCTGCTTTAGTTCATAAACCAAGTTGCTTTAACATGTGGCACTGAAACCAAACAGGATTCCCACCTGGTAGGTGGCAGGAAGAAGCACTTTCCCCACCACCCCCCTCAAGAAGAGCTCCCTGGCTGCAATCCCAGAGATAAGAGCTGACAGTTAACCCCAGTTCAGCCCTGGTGAGCTAATTAGCAACAGCCTGAAGGTCAGCTCAAGCCCAACTCTGAGCAATACCTGCAGCAGTTTAAGGTACCACAGGCTGCTGAAGGCCCCTAACAGGACCAGCACACCCCCACTGCCCTCACAGCCTGGTGTGCTCATGTAAACCCACCTCCAGCAGCAGTGCAAGCGATTGCATCACCCCAAAAGGGCAGAGCTGATGCAGTCACACAGCTTTATCAGAACCAGCAACACAGAGCAAGAGCAATAGTCTTGCAACAGCAGTAAGGGTGGGAGTTCCTTAAAGCAGCCATCCCAACACCTTCATCAGAGGCAGCACTTAGTGACATGCTCAGTGACATCAACATTTTAAGATATGCCAAGAACTGGTCTGATGAACTGCAGCACCATGACTGTCCCACTGAGCAATCCATGGGATTAAACAACTGCAGAAGCCTGGTGGTATTGCCAGGTTGTGAGAAATCCTATTAACCCATTTTCTTGCTTGTTTTTAATTTATTTACAACAGATTTTTACCATTTAAATTTAAATTTCATATTCATTTTCAACCAAACCTCTCCAGGGAGCACTAGAAATGCTGTTTGCCATATGCCAAGACAGGCCACACACCTTAAAGTCTACAAACTAAAGCTGTACAGTTTCACACTTACAATTCTGGCCATGCTCAGCTGTAATCCAAACACAAGATTTAACTCCTTGCCTTTAAACCAGCTGACCGCGTACGTGTTTTGCGCCACCGCTAAGGACTCTCCACCTATTCTAAAAAAATAAAAAATAAAAATAAAAAAAAAAGGAAGGAGAGCACAAAAGACATTAATTGCAACACACAAAGAAACAAGGAAGCTGTCTGTGAGCTGTACATGTAGGTGTGACACACATATACAAGGCAATTGAAGCCTTAAAAGGCAATTCAAGAAGAATTGTAGTGCCTTAAGAATAATCAAGTGTACAAAGTACCTGAAGTAGCTTAGGAGCAATTATAATTGATTTAATATGTAATGACCAAAAGCAATGGGCAGCAGTTTCTCACTTCTGCATTGAGGAACCAAGAAGAACCAATCCTGACCCAACTGCAAACAAAAACTCAGATCCCAGGGAAGATGGAACAGAGTCATCTGCCCACCCCTCAATGCAGGTGGTCAGGTCTTCTAACACTTCATGCTGCAACACATTCAAAACTTGGATTTCTTACATTTTCCTCTCATTTTCTACCAGCTGTTGTATTTTTTTGTTGCTAAGAATTCTTATTAATTAGGAAAGAAAGAAATAAAAGAGGGGGGAGGACTAGCTCAGTTTTAGCAGCTGACTGCATGTCTTTGGGTAGTTTCATAACTTCTGAATTCAGTAAGACCTTCAAAGTTCCAGATTTTTGTTTTCTAACTTGTAAGTTGACTCTACAGATGCTTCAAACACAACNTTTTTTGTTTTCTAACTTGTAACTTTAACTGGGAATGCAGCTGGAGGTCTTGCATGCCTCTACAGATGCTTCAAACACAACAGCTGCACCTCTGAGTGCAGACACAGCAGCAGTTTGCTCAGGCAGAGTCAGACAGTTGTGACCCCAGAGAGCAGAGAAAATGCACTTCTAGACTTACCCAAATATGAACCTGCCTGCATCCATCAGCCAGAAAGTATTCAGCAGAGCTCCCAAAGCAAAAATCACCTACCAGGCAAACATTTGGGGAAAAAAATGTCATTTTTGCCTCTGAAGCATGCATGTAACAGACTAAAACCATCTCAAAACAGAAACAAAACCACTTTTCCCTTCCCAGAACTGCAGAAACACTCAACACCCACTAGTCCTTCTTGCCTTTGCTCCCTCTGCATCTCTCACACATCAATATCCAACTGTGAAAAAACACAGAAAACACCTCTAGAAGCTCAAACACACCTAGACAGGAGTTTCACATCAAACACCTAAAACGTTTGGTTCTTTCACATTCTTATTTCATTCACCCTCTGAGGTCCTCAGTTCCCAGTTACTCCATCTGTTCCCAATTACCTCAATACAACTCACAGCTCTCCTACTGCAGTTCAGTTACCCACTCCCAACTACTATGTGGACCTTCTCCCCCCACCCACAGTAGAGAAGGTTCAGACACACACCACCCCCCACCCTCTCATTTGCACTTACCTGCCCAACACAAACAAAGACACTAAATATTACAGTGCCCAACCTGCAAGACAAAGAGAAATCACTTAATGTCCAGCTGGACTCTTTTTTTCCCCCCTACTCCTATAAAACTCTATCCAAGACATGAAGTGATGAAACAAGGGGAGGTTGATATGCAAGAAAAGGTCTCTGTAATTCATGATGCAGCCTGACAGCTTCTCTCCTTAATGCAGTCTAGCATTTTTGAAGCCACTTTATTTTCTCCACAAAGAGAAGGAACTTCACTGCACCAGTAAAAATTGCTAGATCATGTTGAAAATAATTGAAAAAGCTTATTCTAAGTTAAAACCCCCTCGATGTGCACTTCATGCACAGTCTGAGCCTTCCTCCCACTGACCCCAACACCGCACCTACCGTATTCCAAACACTCTGTCAATCATGAAACCTCCAAAGAAGCACAGAACCACGTTGGGCCAGGAGTACCAGGCATAGAGTGACATGAACTGAGCCGTGTTCACCTTCATATCCTGCACAGAGGAAGGGGATTAAGAAGAGACATTACACCTACAGGTACTTCGGGGTCACAGAACACGTATCTGAGAAGAACTACTTGGAACTAGGCAGACATTGTGACCCCACTCAGGACCCACTCTGATGTGGTGACCCCCAGGGTCTCTCCCACAGCCCCTCACCCCCCTCCAAGCTCTCCCTGCAGGGGGTGCCCAGGCAGCTGCCCACCCCTCCCTAGCCCCCCATAACACCGCTCCAGCCTGAGGTGGCCACTCACCCGCTGAACCTGCGTTTGGAGCGCTGCTGGGTTGTCATAGCAGAAGTAGCTGCCTGCAAGGAGAGGGAAATGCCTTAGATAGAGCTCAAACCTGGGCCCACAGCACCCCAAGCC
>VXBZ01005444.1:3986-64145 GCA_013399135.1 Heliornis fulica
CCCTCTCTCTCTCTCTCCTTTCCCTTTTTGTTTCCTATCCTTTCCCTTTCCTATCCCCTTTCCTTTCCCTCCCTTCCCGCTGTTGTCTCTCGTCACAACAAGCCCCACCTGCAGCAGGACATCACCACAGGTAGCACCCACAGACCTCCCAAGCCCTGCAGGTAGGTGGGTGTTACCCCCAGGCAGCCTGGCTACCTCCTGCAAGTGCTAGGTGTGAACGTGTAAGGGGTGTGCATACAGTGTCAAACACCACCAGACCCTGAGGAAACAGAAAATTCTACTTCTCTTTCCACAGTTAACAGCGAAAGAGCAACTTTTCTTCCATTTTTAAGGCAAACTAGTAGGCATGAAGCTTGGTTAGATCATGAACACTTCAGGATTTTGGAATGGTTTTGTTTAGGTTGTTGGGGTTTGTTTTTCCTCTGCATGAAGTATTTTCTTTGCTTCCTCTCCTTTCCCAGAACAGTAGCTCTGAATGAAATCTTCTACATGTTTTTTAAATAAGGTTGTAGCAAGGTATAATAACTCTACCTTGAGGGCAAAAAATATACCCCCCCATTCTGCAATCAGCTGTTGAAGAGTGGCATGGAGCAATGGTTTCTCCCTAGAGGCAAGTTTACTGCTGCAGTCACAACTTACATGGAGGTGTCAAGGTGATGGACCCCATCAGCCATAAGAGGCAGGCCAGAATCTGCTGGGCGGCATGGACTGTCCACACACAGTGGGGCAGAGCTTCCAGCTGTACTCTGTTCCCTGGACAGCCCTTCCTCTCACTACAGCTGACACCCTACAAGCCAGGCTCTGTGGGGTGTGGTCCTTGGGTAGTGGCTGGCCCAGGCAAAGGACTCTGTTCCCTGGACAGCTCTTCCTCTCACTACAGCTGACACCCTACAAGCCAGGCTCTGTGGGGTGTGGTCCTTGGGTAGTGGCTGGCCCAGGCAAAGGACAGTGGGGCTAGAGATGGCTGTTGCTCACAACCTGTAAACACCAAGCCATGTGTTTCTAGAGGTGTGCAAACAGGGCAAAAATTGGACAAAACTGCCTTGGAAAATCCGTATCATCATCATCATCAAAGTAACTCACAAAAGATACTTATTGCACTGTGGTGCTATCACAGAAAGGTTTGACTAATTACAGAAAGTGTTACCCACAGAAATAAGGGTTCTCAAAGTGCTTGCATGTGGCAGGAGCCAAACTTGGTGAGTAGATGTCATCTTAGAAATGAAAACCTACCCGTTACCACTGCTCCCTCCGTTGAAGCACACCCCAATCTCAAACAGCAGGGCTGCAGAACACCTGTAAAAGTAGTGCCCAGCTGGAACAAAGTGTGATTCTCTCCAAAGAAGTGTATTTTACCATTTTAAAAACACAGCTGCTCCACAAATGTTCAGGGTAGAAGAGATGTTGTATTTTTCACAGACAGTTTCTAGTTACAGAACTCTGGGACTTGTAAATAATACTTAGAATACAGAATTTCAAGTCAGTGCAAAAAGTACAATCAAATGAAACACAAAACACATATTGCAAATTATATACAGAATTGTTCTAAGAATATAACCCAGGAACAAACAGCTGTTTAAATAGGAAAGTCCATCTTTTATAAATTACTTTTTTTAAAAAAAACAATTAGTACACTAGGATTGTTATTTGTAGACAAGTTACCACAGCATACTGATTTGCAAAGCAGACATTGAGAAAGAAGTTACATCATTCTAAGCCTGTTTCTGAGACCAATCTACAAGTAAACGTGTGATAATGCATTACTGGTTCTGAGGCACGCAACGCAGAAAGAGTTTTCAACTACTCCAACACCTACGTGTTTGGTTTGTTTCTGACAATTATTAGGCAGATGCACAAAGAATAAGCACGAGACAATAACTAAACTGTTCAGTGGTCAGCTTACTTTAGCTTGTTGGGTCAAGATGGTGGTATTGGTTACTGTGGTATTTGAACATTCGCCAGAAATGCAGTAAGATATCCTGTAGTATCTTGATATTAAAACAGCATTCATAAAACTGCTTTAGGTTGGATGATTTAAGTAACTGGAGGTGAAAAACAGTTATCTAAGCAATAGTTAAGCCACTGTTTGAGAAGAATTAAGACGTCATGGGTGGTTCATAAGTAGGAGACACACTGAAGTCTACAGCAAATTACAAACTGTGAAGCTTAACATTCAAAGCAGAGATGCTCCCTTCCAATAACCAGAACTTGCAGCTTCAAGGTATCAATTGCTACTATCTACGTCATTGATAATTAAACTACCCTAATAATAACTTGCTTTTGGCATGTTCAGAAAGCTTGAGTTGTACAACTATTGCTATGCTACAGATCCCCAGAATCTTGCTTTAAAATAGCAGTGAAGGCTTTATAAGCACCTAAGATGACACAATAAATACTCAGTAATTCATCAAGCACCTCTTGCTACCCCATTTGGCAAGATCAGCAGCACAAACAAAGGGATGCCACGGCGGGACAAGCTGTTAACTGTGACACAGGCTCCTGTCGATTTGCGCCTTCCTTCTGAAAGCAAAATGCGTGGCATACCTGCAGAGAGTGAGAGAGGGCTCAAGTGTCAGAGACACCAGGCTCGTCCTGTTCTTGCAGTCAAGCACAAAGGTGATCTCTCTGCGCCTTAACCCGTGGTGATTTGTAAGGGGAAAGAGTTCTGCCTTCTACACCTGATGTTTACATTATGAGCTGCTGCCAGAGGTGTAATACGGGATGCACACAATGTAAGTGACACCACATCTGAAATCAAATCATCTCCCAAGTTACAGGCTTGAACTGTGCACAGTGACGTGTTGAGAGGGCCTGTTGCTACGAGAGCTCAGAGAGATAACTACACCAGTAACAGTGCCCTACTACAAGTACTTCACCTTGGGATAGATACATCTTTTAACATCTACACACATTTATTTCAAGACTTCAGAACAACTTTTTTCTACAACACTGATCCGCTTATAAAACTTTCTCATAAATTACCTTCACAAAAAATAAAGTTAATCTTTCAGAAAACTTGTTCAATGCAACACCTGTATCAGTAGAAATTCTGTCCTACAAGTCCATGGCAGAAAAGCCAAAACCTGCATTGAAATCTCTCTGAAGGGACATAACCTGGCATCCAAACCAGAAGGCAACTGTTTCATTAGTTGTCTCCGGAAGTGCTCCCAAGACGCAGAAAGAGCGCATTGTTTTAACTGGCATGTCTGGGTTTAAAATCAATAGTCACTGTCCTGTAAACATTGAAACTGGTGGTCTAACTGCAGGTTATGATTAACAATATGCATTAATTTCACCGCACTCCACACAACGGCTACGCTGTTAGAAAACCAAACATTAAGCAGCAAAAGGAATGAAAGCTTTGAGCTGAATCTCTTCTACAAGACAAGTGTCACATCAGTAAATAATGATTTTATAAATACAACTTTAACATTGCTTTTAAGCATTATAAAAATCAGTCTAATAAATCTAAATCTTAGAATAGCAGCCAATTTGTAGTCGTTTAAAAATACATATGAAATTTCAGTCAGTCAGCTATAAATACATACTGCAATGGGAGGAGGATGCCATCTCTCATTCCCAAGCAGGCTTTCAAGGAGAACACAGTATTGCAGATGGGTGGGATCACGGAATGCTGCAGAGAAGCTCCTGAACAGCTGCATTCTAAAGACTTGTTTTTGTCATTACCTGAAAGTGCATCTTTGTAGAATCATCCCCATAGTTACAAAAAAAACCAAAAAAACAAAACAAAAAACCCCACAAAAACAACAAGCCAACAAAACCCCCAAACATTGCAATTTTGCCACGCCCTAAGCCTACCTAACCTGCATTTTCTGTTAAGTGCAAAAAGTATATGAAGTGATACATACACCTGTGCATATACATATGATCAAAGCCTGAAAAATGAAGCAGCGCTGTCACCATGAATCCAAGGTAGTTCAGTAGTTGCTGAGATTTTTACTGAGGTCAAGAAGCGTACAGACGATGCGCTCAGTCCCATGCTCTGGCTTAGCTGGCCCTGTGGGGACTCAGGAGTTGGACTCCATGACCCTTGTGAGTCCCTTCCCACTCTGGATATTCTTTGATTCTGCGATTTTCTGCACAGCTGTGAAGTGGCTGAAGTAGAAGTTACACAGAAAGCAGTGATCAGTCCAGCCTGGTAGCCAGAGCTGTGCTTTGCAACAGGACCGGCATTCCCCAGCCCTTCACACACATTCACCACCTCACACCCTTGTGCCTTTGTTGCCTGTTATCAGGGCTGGGCCCAAAGGGCAGGAAGGCTGGAAAGCAGAGGTGGGAAACGAAGTTAACTGTGAAGGTTGTTGGGAAGAGAAGTGTGAGGTGCAGACTGACACAACACCTCCCGCCATGTCTCAAATGCACTGCTCAAACACACCCTGAATCAGTGCTGGCATACGGACTGGTGGCTGTGCAACACAGGGCACATGGTGTGTCACAAGGTACCTATGTGGCTAAGTCTGCTGTGCCTTCACGCACAGTCTTACACGCAGCAAGTCCTTTTTAAGTGTCACAACAGTTACCTTACCTTCTCCTCCCACAAAATGAGGCTTCTCTTGGTAACAGCACACTCATATGCCAACAGAGTGCTGCAGAGTAACATCATGTGTCACTGCTTGGCAGTTCCAAACAGCTGATGTTATTTGCTCTTGAAGAAACACAATCTACACAACACTTGTAAGAGGGTAACTGTGAAGATTAACAAACAGTTGTCCATAATAATTCATTTTATTTCGTTCCTTATTTAAGTCTTGCAGTGGACTAGACTGCAGCTTCTAGTTTTTAAAATGCTACGATAGCCATTGATTTGTGACACATGCAAATGTAAATAATATCTAGAAAGAGGAGATCGAACTGTCCACATGCAGAGGCTGTGCTCTAAACACAGCTGTGCTTTCACTACACTGCCATCATGTCTTGTTGGAAAGTACTGGTCCATTAAAAATATGTGTTGGGAACCTCAGTGGGACCAGTAAGAAAGGGACCTCTGCCTCCTGTCCAGAATGGGTGAGGGAAAGATCCAGAAGCAAATTCTGTCAGAACTGTAACACAGCAGCAGCTGTACAAGTAGGCACTGTGAAAGCAAATACAGTAAGGCCTGCATTAAAGTGTGTGTGATATGTACGTATACGTGTGGATGTACACACACACATATAAAAACAAAAGGTTTTTGGCAAGATAACACTGCTCCATTTCAAGGGCTGTGCAAGGAAAGCATTGGTAATTTAAACTATAGGTGTAGAAGCTGTGAGGAGAAAGTAGAACATTTTCTGAAGTAGCACCTGATCTCAGGGATGAGCTTTAGAATTTTGGTGCTCTCAATTCAACACAGAGGTAACGTGTTTACCCATCAAAACAAGTTTTATCCAACTCATCCTGTTCTCTTGTCTGCAGTGAGGAGATGTCACACACTGTGACTTTCAGGATCCTCTCTCCTGTGCTGGCAAAGCCTAGGAGGACACCAGGTCAGGAGAGCATGTCTCAGCAGGAGAGATGATAGCTGGGCTGTATGTACCTGACTGGCATGGTTTATAAAGGAAAAAAGGCAGAAGATGAAGTCTGCTTAGGATAACAATCAGCTTGCATCTTCTCCCTGCCTATAGCTTATCACAGAACCACAGACTGGTCTGGATTGGAAAGGATCCCAAGGATCATCAAGTTCCAACCCTCCCGCCACAGGCAGGGCCACCGGCCTTCAGGCCTGATCTGGACAAGGTTGCCCAGGGCCCCATCCAACCTGGCCTTGAACACCTCCAGGGTTGGGGCATCCACCAGTGCTCTGGGCAGCCTGTTCCAGCACCTCACCACTCTATATCCAATCTAAACCTTCCCTCCTCCAGCTTAAATCCATTCCCCCTTGTCCTACCACTATCTACCCTGGTAAAAATCCAATTCCTCTCCTGTCTATACGCTCCCTTTAAGTACTGGAAGGCTGCAATGAGGCACCCCCACAGCCTTCTCTTCTCCAGGCTGAACAAGCCCAGATCCCTCAGCCTGTCATCATAGGGGAGGTGCTTCAGCCCCCTGATTATCTTCAGTGTGATTCATTACAGATCCTGGTCCTGCATCCCTGATGTTGATTAACACCTGTCTAGAGGAAACAGAGCCCCTTCTCCAACACTTTTGTTACTGCATTATTTGATGCAGTATTTGGCTGTGTGACCACTAGGTTTCTCACATAGTTTTACTAAGAACCAGTGCCAAGAATCATTTATTGGCCCATTGCTACATAAATTGCACAGCACTGTTTAATTCAACAAAAAGGCTAAGTCAAAATGTTTCCATTAATTGCAGAGAGTTATCTTCTCTTTTCAAGGAAGTCTTGCATACTGTGGAAGAAAATACTAGACATTTAGATACTACATCTGATGAAATGTTGCCATCCCTGTCCCTCCCTCAAAAAAACACAGTTCTTGATATTACTGACCTTCACAGTACCTGCAATTGGAACACCTTACCAGAGCGGTTAAATAGCTTCTCCTTTTAAAAGCTTTACAGGACCTTTCCTATCTCAGCCAAGGCATCTGTTCTGTCTTCAGAGCACACCACATCATTTTATGATGCAGAGAGACCTTAGACGCAAAGTGTGTTTTTCTTAAGATATATTTTCATTCCAGTATGGGACTCATCTGCTCAAACAACATGTGGGAGTCAGTTTCTGGGGAGAAAGAAATTAGAGAAAGGAAAGGAAAAAGGAAAACTGACCCTTCCTGCCCTCTACCAGGATCCCCTCTGTCAGTTGTGAGAACACGTTTAGACTTGGGTGTCACCTAGCCACTGCAGCTGAGGTGGCTCATATGGCACTCCAGGGTTGGGAAATCCCCAAGGAAGGATATGCCACTGTAAAGGGCCCTCTGATTAAAACACTGTGGCTCAAGAGCGTTGTGTTATTTCAGATAATGTGTACTGAGCAACAGGGAGAGACAGCCAGGCCCTTTGTGAGCCAAGAACACGGAACACTGTCAGTTGTGTGCTGCATGATGATGTAGGTCTGGAAAGAAGGAAGACAGATTTATTTACTTGGGCTGTAGAAGACGGACAGTACCAGCAAACTTAGAGTTTAGACATGTTTTCTGTAACAAAAAGTCAAGTTTTCCCCTCCATTAATGAGTCAGCAATTGGAAAGAAGACCACACATTCTTTCTGCTGCCCTGGGGACACAAGCAGCTCTTCTGGCCTTCTGAACAATTATAAGCAGCAGTCTATTTCAGATTTGCTCTCTAATTTGTGAGCTTCATCCTGAGAGGACATATCCTGAAATACACTGAATATATCTGAATACTGATTTGAGCTTGGTACTATCCACACTATCCCCTTCGTAGAGTGAGCCCAATTAACGTGGAATAGTAAGTTGTAGCCCACATGACGGTGCCCAAAGAACATCCTTAAAATTAAATTAACAATTTGAACAATTAATATGAGGCTTCATTTAAAACAGGAGTCAGTTCTCCAAACACATTACTACCAGAATAGTAAAGCAAAAGGAATCACAGAATGGGAATGAGAGGCTGCAGACGGTTGCCATTTTCACATGGCTTTCTGTCACTGTTTGTAGCTTTAGCTGTATCACTTTTGCTGTGGATGACTGTCTTGCAGCACATCCACATCTGCACTGTGACTAAGAAGCAGAAAGCAAGGTAATGATCAGATGCTGCTGAAGCAGGCACAGTTCTTGGAGTGCAGACTGAAGGACAGCTGCCTCAGCACATCACCTGCTCCAGCACAAATAGCCTTTTGCATATTTGAAAGTTCCCTGACGCAGCTGGAGGTGTTTTTTCTAGACACCCTGGCAAAAGGAACACTGCAAAAGCTGCCACTGGAGCGGTCAATTCATACTATCAACAGCTGCACTTGTTAATACTGCGCAACAGAGCAGGCAAGTAAGCTCACTGGCTGGTTAGGTGGGCTCGGGACAAAACAGCTTAAGCAGCTCCAGGCAGCAGGTACCTACATGTGGCAAAACCATGCAGGTTCCCTGCACTACAGTGAAATGTTCAGCCACTGGAGAGCCACAGTGAGCTGAGACCTGCAGAGATGTGAGTAAAGACTGCAAGTACAGCCATCGACAGCAGGTGTATGTACATATGTAGCCTCATGCTATGAAGGAGATGATATGAAGTACCATGTCTGCTCTTGTGCCTGCAAGCTGTAAAGGATTGGGATCCCCGTGTTTTCAGCTGACGGATCAGCAGAGAGGTGATCTGTCTCACAGGAGCTGACACAGGAACTGCCTCTGAGGAGCTGTCTTCTCACTCATCCAAGTGAGAAGACAGTCACCGTGTCCCTGGGCCCACACCTGATAGCAACACCAAACACTTGGGAAGGCTGCCCAGGAAAGCGAGTTTTCATGACTATCCCATTGCCAGTTTTATGAAGCCGCACTACAGACTTCAATACCTCCTATGGCTCTCAGCGAAGCTACAACTGTACTTCAGCTCAAAGACAGGAGGAATGTGCTAATTTACTTAAGTGAACACTAAATGGTGCTTTCATTCTAATTAGTAATGATCCTTTTGGTCTTTGAGCTCTCCATAACAACCCAACTGTGACAAATTAATGGAGATGAAACAGCACAAGTAAAGAAGAAGAATCCGGTGCCAGAGGATGATTTCAATGATAGTAAAAAACCAGTATAATGTAATACTGCCTCGAGTAATATTGTTCCTTTTTTCCACTAGCTTCTGAAATTCAAAACCTTTTATAAAACACTTTGGCTGAATAATATAGGAGAAACTGAGCTGCAGTTGAAAACTTGCTCCACAAGCTGTTTCCTCTTCATTCATACTGCCTAAATACTGTTGAAGTAAACACTCTGAAATATTTTGACTCAACTGTCAACTGTACATTCTCTCTTCACAGTGCACAGGCTCCTTTTATAGAAATTCTCTCTCGTGTGTTTTGTATTTTTCTCTTTACGGTAGTACTGTTTCAGCTGTGCTATTTGGACTGATCCAAGGAGCCCTCAGCAGTTCATATCTTTGCTTTTTTTTGTCTGGGAGGCTACTTTGAGCATTAAAGGAACACATTTTCATTTATGGAACAATGCACCAAAACTTACTGATGGAATGATTTTCTTTAAGAAAAATCTGTGAGGAAGGGAAGAGTCTTTGTGAATCTCTCACCTCAGTGTCTATACACATAGAAAGACTGGGAAATGGCTTATGGAAAAGCAACCCAAAGTAAACATTTTAGATGAGACAAGTGGTACAGAATAGTCATTTGTGACAATGAGGCACTATATTTGAAAGATGAAGTAGAACCTGGTATTATCAAAATGTAATGAAAGGCACGCTCATAAGCAACACTCTTCACCAGTTGTCTGCAGTTGGTTTTCCTGAACCATCCTGGTATCTACAGCAAGTGTGCTGCGTCACTTCTGAGCACAGGTCTCCACTTAGCGTCCTCCTTCAGAAACAGACATGCTGTCCACCCTCATCTCTCTCAGGTTTCCAGTTTTTTTCTGTTTCTGCTTGGATTTTTTCAACATATGGACCTAAAATGGAATTTTTTAAAAGAAACTGAGTATTAAAATACCTGTAGACACCTATAACCAACTTTAATGCAACTAAACAAGTAAGATGTTGGAACTACAACAGATGTTAATATACACAAATATCTGAAGCACCTAACCATACAGAGCTATGGTATTAACTGTTTTAAAAATATATACATGTGTCTGGGTATTGATGTATAAGGATATATTCATGTACACACATACATATATACAGATAACACAACTAGCCAGTAACTTGATAGAAAGATACAAAAAATTCTGACTGGAAGGACAAGTTAGGTTTGTTCTCTTTCTGGTTTCCCCCCTTTCTCTCAGGAAAAGAACAGTTTAACATATTCCAAAACATTTGAGGTATGACCATCTTTTCACGCATTTTTCCAGTGAAAGAGCTATTGTTCTGGTATCCCTCTCAGTAACGTTACGTATGCTCCTGGACTGTTACATATTTTCTTTTAAAAAAACACAAGCATCTCATCTGAACCTGTAGAAAAGGCCCTCAACATCCTCTATAGAGGATGTATTTATCCAGCAGCCCCATACAGTGCTGGCCAGCTCCTTTGAAGTTACTCATCAGACCAGAACAGATGAGCAAGATAATCTGATAATACCCAATGAAGAAACAATGTAAGCTTGCTAAAATGAACCCACAACTAGTACCTTTGGTCCTGCAGCAGAAATAATAATCTGGCCAGGGGCCTGAATCCAGGGCTCTCCATCAACTTGAACTGGAATTGGCTTTAGCAGTGTTACACGGAAATACGAGCCTTGGGCTATGCGGATTCCTGATCGAAAACCACCTTGGACTTGACCCTGTTAGGAAGTAGAAGCCAGGATATCAATCACCCCGGTAAGCAAGGAGCACAAACATTAGCTGCACTAAACCAGCTGACTGAATTTTATTCTCAGCTGACACTAAGCATTGAGCAAGGGATGTGATTAGGCAAAATCTCCATAGGATGCCTTTTATTGACACAGCATTAATTAAGTTAACACATAAAGAGTTCAAAACCCTGCGGGCTGCTAGTGGCAGAGTAACTTACACTGTGAAGGCATGTGCAATCTCAGGTTGGCCACAGAGCATGCACACAGAGATCTCACTTGCTTTTACTTCCCCATCCCTCCATAACATAGTGAACACATTTTCAAAACACCTAACTATGCACACATACTTCTGCACAGATGAAACTCAAAAGTCTAAAAGTACATTATCAAATGTAGACAGCGGTGTGCCAAACTCTAGTCCTTACACAGATATATACACACACATACATAACTCAGCTACATATACATATACTCAACTACAAGTGTAGATCTGAGCGTAAACTGTAAAAAGGGAAGCAAAGTGAACTCTGCTACCACACATTCTCTTCTAGAGCCACCTAATATGGGAGTAAAACACCCTTAAAGATGACAAAACCAGAGCACAGACTTGTTAACATTTGTATTCTAAATGAACAGGTACACTTCTTGTTGCTTTTAACTTCACAAAGATTTTAAGGATCTCTACCAAACCTTCTAATGGCACATTCTGCATTTGTCTTCTTAAAAGATCTAAATTACAAAAACGGTAAAGTTGGCCAACACCGAAGACCGTGCAGCACACACAAGTTTTTAAGCACCCACCTTTCCATTTCTGGTGGTTGTATGGATTAGTTGTCTCTAGTTACCTGACCACATATACTTTTTCAGCATCATATTTCTTAAGGTAGCAGAAGAAGCATGAAGACAAACCAACTCGCTACCCCACAGGAGCGCATTGCCAACAGAAGGCAATGGCAACAATATGCAGTATAGGAAAGACTTAAAGTTGCACAGATCGAGTCGCGACTCTGTGCAGAACTGGCCTTCCACCTGCTTCATGCAGCATTCAGAGAAAGAGCTGCCAGCATCAGATTCTCAGAGACAGGTGCTGGAAAGACTATGGCAGATAATTATAAAGCCACCTGTACAGAAGGAACCCCTGCCCTGATTGCGATGTACATGCATACACATACACACACATATGTATACATAAATCTATATTGCTCTATATGTACACATGTATGTTTATGGCTGGGTTTCAAAGCCTTTTAAGTCAAGCAGCACTTCCCCATGCAAGTTTAACAAGTTCTTCACACTCCTATTACTTGTTCTTATCCAACCACAGGTTTCTTCAGTTTCCATTCCATCTGGCACAACCTGAACTTGGATGTTTAGGACAGGGTAACACAAAGGCAACAAGAATGTCTGTGAGCAGGCACACCAGCTGCACTCCCAACATCCGAACACTCTGTCCACAGACCATCTCCACTGCCCATAAATTTTGGTCTACAACCATTTCAGCATGATGCAACAAGTACCTGAACAAACAATGGTAGAACCTTAACACAGATGTGTACCTTTTAGAAATATGCACTTGCAGTGCACTGTTTGTTACAAAAAAAAATAAAATGCCCCAAACCCCCAAAACAATCAACCCCACCCAAAACCCCCCACCAGTCTGAGAAAATGTGGGTGTCCTCTGTGCTTACTGAGATGTTAACTTACCATGTGGACAACGCCAGTCACGCCAACAACCTCCAGGAGGCCATCATCAATGCGCGGTTTCTCAAAGCGGTTATCACTCTCAGACCCCCAGAGATCAGCTCCAGACCCCCAGCTATGTAAAAAAAAAAACAAAACACCACAATGACCACCTGTGGACCTGTCATATGCCACAGAGCACCCTGCTAGGGGCTGATTCATCAGACTTCAAAACTTGGACACTGCTGCCCACCAGCTTGAGGAAACAACACAGGTTTCCTGCACTGTAAAAGCAGGAAGTCTTCCCTAAAATTTGAAAGACTTCTGACCAGATCTTTAGAGTTAAAGAAGGGGTAAAGTAAATGGATTTGAAAGAGAAATAAGTGTAGGTAAGAAGAAAGCAACTGCATGGAGTTCTAGTTTGCTACACTAACCCTTAACTTCCAAGATTTAGGTACTTAACATAGACCTTACTGGTCTTGACAATGTGTTCAGTGCTGAAGAGAAACTAAAGCTAAAACAAGTATTCTGTTTTTATCCTTGTTCTTGGCCAAACTCACCGCAGTTACACAGGTATTCCTTCACTTGGATCCTCTCAAATGCTTCTGAAGATTTAATGCTCTGTTGCTTTTTGTGTAGTGTTGACCCTCCTCACCCAGATCACTTGCTTACCATTTCAGTCTGCTCAGTACTGATCATTATCTTTTCTTCTCCACAGTTATCATGTGCAACACACACTTGTGTGCATGTACACGTGTGTGTATCTACATCTAAGCACATATAGTTGCATAAATTCTGAAACCTTTCCAGACTAAACTGGAAAGATATTTTGAGATAAGAACGTATTGTGAAAAACCTGCTGGTTTTGTGCAATTAGGAAACCAGATTTCCTGCAGATTTGCCTGCCTTCCTTCCACAGTGGTAACTCCAGATCCCTGCAGGTGTCAGGGCAGCCCTCACAACCCTGCAAAATGTACCTGAAACTGTGGGTTTTCCACAGCTGCCAGGGCAGCATCAGTGATCAACCCAGCAGGCTGTAGGACCTGGACAGTGCTGGGCAACTGACTCCCAGCTGGCCTTCACTACGGGTCTGCGGAGACACCTGGTCTCTAGATCAGACATGGCAGGAAGCATGTGCTTCTTTGGTCTTTCAACAAGTCACAGCCTACAGTCATGCCTAAAAACTAATATTCTACTAGAAAACTGCTCCAAATGAAGTATGAAGGCCTTTGGTGAGGAAATAATTCCAATTACTGTTAGAACATGGAAGAAATAGCAAATGTATGGAGGGTTGCACGGGGGAAACAAGGCAGTAGCACAACTATGTCAAGTGAGATTGTGACCTGAAGTGTCAGAAAAATGACATCAGAATGGTATTAGAAGCACACTCCTGAGGCACAGCTGCAAATAATCAGCCAGGCAATAATCAAAAATACCCAGTAACAACCATCTAGAACACTTAACATTTTATCTAACCATCTGACATTTGATGCTCAAATACCAAGCAGCCTTTCCACACGTGCAGCCAGACATGCATCCACACAGGTTTCTTCCTCTACCCTTTTTACCTGGGTATATTAATAAAAATAAGTCCTTCTATACTTGGCAACTCCACCTCATGCTGGTCCACTTGAAGCTTTATGTCTTTGTGAAGATTTCTGGTATGACTTATCTTCTGCAGCCCAACTTTCACGTAAACTCCTTTGTTGTGAAACCTAGGAGCAGACAAGCATCCTGTAACTGAAAGGTAAGGCCCAGCATAACACTCTTCCTTGTGCAGTATTGTCCTCTAGCAGGTATGTTTAGGGAGTTTTTCAATCAAAACCTTCTCCCAACTATTGCAGCTTTACTGCAGCATCAGCCACGAACTGCTACTTAATGCAACTCTTATTTAATGGCTGATTTGTGCTGTTGAGGCATGCAAAGAGATCTGTGAAATTTTATTACAGAAAACTCACTCCTTCATAAAAGTGCTGCCTGAATACAATGCCTCTCTGAAATGTAAACTCCTGGGCTGGAAAAACAGTATTTTTAATTAAGACCTAGAGGTCTTCATTGAAATGTTTCAAAACGCTTTCACATGCAGTGCTAGAATAATTAACGCACAAAAAGCTTCATGAGTCTCTGCTTTACATATCACTAACTCATTTGAAATATACTCAGCTGTAGAAGCTTTAAACACACTTTGTAACATTAACCTGTGACAGAACTCTAACATCTCTAAATCCAGAGGGAAAAAAGATGAAGATTTTATGGCATCCCTAGAAATGTAAAAATATTTTAATAACATAAACAAATGTTAGTTAAACCCACGGAGTATTTTCTTCTATAATGGAAGCATTTGGATACACAGCCTTCAGGGGCAACCTTAAAATAAAAAGCATAAATTTCCATCATTTGACCCTACTAGCACATGGGTGTCATTGGAATCCAACTCTGCAAAATCTCTCCAGCACTATGTCTAAATGTTGTAGACATTCCGGTGGGGAAGACAGCCAGTTCAGCATGTAGGTATAGTCAATTCTTCAGACAGTGACTGTTCAGTTCTTTTAAATTATTACATTGGGGATGATGAGTCCTACATGCTAAGAGTCTTAAACAGAACTGAACTAAATGTACCTGGTGTAACACCATTTAATACATGCTTCTACTTCAACAACACAGTAAGATGTGTCTATGCTGAAAAGTTTAATCTAATTTGGATACAGCTTAAAAATAATTTGATATTGGTAGGAAACAATACTTTAAACATCCACAAGTATTTACTTTTGTTGCATAGAAAAAAGAAGCGTGCAGAAACTGAAAGAATATGACACAGTGCCCTAACTGCAGACACAGTTCTGAACTACATGACTTCTGAGAAACATTTATAGACCATCAAGGTCCATAAGATGCAAAGCCATTGGATACAGCACCCTGTTATGCACAACAAAGGCTAAATCTGTCAGAGATGAAATCCCATTGCTCCATTTTTGCATACATATTCCATTTATACATCTTATGAGGACACAGATACCAAATAAGAGCAAACAAACTGATCTTAATAATGTTACTATGCCAATTCCTCCCCTATGAAGGTGACAAAGATTTTATGGTTAAAATGTCCAGCCAGGCACAGAAGGGTGATCTCTGCACATCCACTGCTAGAGAGAATCACCACCCTTCACTGCACATCTATATGTGGCACATAGGTTAGGAAGAAAGTGCCAGTGGAAGTTGGCAATCTACTGCTAGGAGTAGCCAGTAACATCCTACTTGGTGGAAAGAATAAGCACCTCCTGAAGAAAACCCCTGGTTAGATGCAGATGGTAGTTTTACCACAGTCAATTAGCAAGGCAGGGAGGAGGAAGTTGTCCATGGACACCTCTCCAAAATCTTATTTGTGCTGAAGGAACTGGAGGTTTGTATTAGGTTGACACACTGGAGTTACTGCTGTAAATGACACTGGTGGGGATGAGGGAGCAGGGCAGGGCGTTATGTGCAGTTCATCCACCATCCCAGTGAATCCCTGCATCAGCTCGGCTGCAACACTCGCAGTTAGGTCACTGCAGAACTATCTGGAAGGATCTCTAGAGTGCAGACATGGAAGTAACACCCTACTGCTCAGATGAGTTTGGAGATTTGAGCTACGCAGTTCAGCAATCACCCTTTGGTTTGTTTTTCTACAAAAGATACACTACAAGTACATCCAACTTGAACGTACTATAGGATGCCCCGCTGAAAACACCCATAGAGCTACATACACCCTTCCTGAGGGACAGTCAGAAGGAGGGACTGATTCTTCACTTAGCTAATTGGCTATCAGAGAGTAAAGTTAGAGGGTGATCCCACACAGGTCCAGTTTAATGGATTACGAAAGTTAGCATATGATAGTTATGATACTTTTTAAAGCATTGCAATCCTGTATTTACCCTTAAAGCAAACTTTTATTTCTGCTCTATTCTTTCAAGTCCCATGAACAAGTCTCCACAAACTCAGGAAGACACCACAGCATCAACTTACACTGTCAGTTTAACCACCCCTGTGGCTGCTGGCCGAGCAGCAAATACCTCTGGTGGGCAGAGCAAGCAAGGCCACCAGTAACTGCTTTTCCAGGCTTTCATAAAACAGAACAGGGAACCAAGTCCTCAAATCACAAAGAAGTGAAATGAGCTGATGAAGCAACCAAGATGTCCCAGAGCTCCTGGCAATTGCAGCACACACAGAAGGGTGGGTCTGGGAAACAATCTTTAAAGCTGATGGATAAGAAATCTGTGTGCCAGGCCTTTTTAAATGAAGTGCAATTTCTCATGAGCACTAATAACCAACTACGTAACGCCTCACAGAAGCAAACCTCAGAACAGCTGCACACAGCGCGGAAAGCTGTCAAGTGAAACAAAATGACCGCCTTTATCTAGCCCTGCAATGCAGCAACCCCGCCACTGGGTGGGAAACCATCACTGCAAATCCCGAGAGCTCTAACCATTAGCATCCATCTGGGTGACCTTACTGACTGGCAGACCTCTACCAGTTCCAGATACAGAAGACCCAAGACTGAAAGAATCGTTATACAGTAGCCACTGTAGCATTTTAAATCCCACAACTGACAACCAACACTTTCAAGACCTCCCCACCCCCACAATCCAGAAACAGTTCCATAACACAGCATCACAGACTGTTAGGAGTTGGAAGGGACCTCAAAATATCATCTAGTCCAACTCCCCTACCCAAGCAGGGTCACCTAGATTAGATCACACAAGAATGCATCCAGATTGGTCTTGAATNGAGCATCTTTGCAAAACAACTCTTAACTTGCATTAAATTAGGCAGATGCCCTGATCCTTAAGATTTACAACATGGAAAAACTCACATAGCTTGACACTCAACAACACCAGAACTGTGTATGTTGTGGTGGTGATGTTTTCAACCTGCCCCGCAAGGCAAGCTCAGCATTAACTCCTTGCAGGGAAGTCATCACCGCACTGTGAATTGCTAACCAAAGGTCTGAAGTCCTGAGCATACAGAGAGGTTCTACAGCACAAGGCCAGAGAACACACAGCTTTCTGGATGACCTTAATGTCTTCATTAAGAACAGCACTCCAACCCGTTTTTCCTCCAAGGATCACCTGCAATTTTGGTTTCCACAACCTGAAACTTCCTGTTCTGCACAGAACTGCAAGCAGTTCACAGCAGGCACCTATTGCATGTACCATTAAGTAGTCATCCTTCTTAGTTAATTTACTTAAAGTATTTTCTTAGTTTTTTAAATTATAATCTTGCTGGCAAGAGTATGCGGTTGTATGTCCTGGCAAAGGGTAAAGGCAGTGATTTTAACAGTCATTGTCACAGGCAGCGAAAGGCAAGGTTACATGTCACCACTTTTAGCCTGCACAAGCTGTTTGTCTCCTGCAAAACCAGACCTCAGTATCAATACATTATTTCACATTTCTCTTCCAGAACTTGAATCACGGAAACACATAGCCCTGTGCATGTAAGAAAGGAAAATAAAGGCATCTTTTCTTTCCCATACAACCTTCAAGACACCTTGTTTGCAGTGCCGACATAAGCATGTAAAAGGTCTGCAAGAATGGCACCAAGTTGTTGCCCTCTGAACTGCAGGCATTGCACACTGCAAACTGACTGATAAAGGTTCAAAGGATGAAAAACACACAGGAAGTTAAAAGTCCAAGTAACTGTCAAATAAAGTGGAAGTAAGGTAACAACATGTCTTTAAAATATACTAACCTGGCTTTGCACTTTAAAAGGAAGAATTAAAATTATTCTTACATTGTATCAATTTCATTAGTATATCTAGAACACGCACTACTATATACAAACCTACTGCCCAGTTTTACTACCTATAATGCTTTTAATCCAGTGGATTGAAAATACGAACCAGTGCCTCACAGCAATTCATGTACCACACATAATAGCCAGTATTACAGCATTTTAGCAGAAAACCCCATGAACAATGCCTTCAACGACAGACAGAACACATTACACATCGTAACAGCCATAACCAGTCACAGATTATTTTTAATAGTTAGGATTTGAATACTGCATAGTTGTAATTGGCTGTAACTCCATTTGTCAAACCAAGAGACAATTTAGGGGACATTTACTCACAAACATAGGGGAAAGTAAACAAAACCAGTTTCTACAAGGAATTACTGATTAGTTACACAAGTGTCATTTCTTTTTCTCATGAAGTTCAGTGATTATGGGAAGAAGAAAGATTGCTATTAATTGATTTGCATGCCAGAAAGGAGAAAGGTGTCTCCACACCTCTTTAATCACACAGTCTCACCTGAGATATGGGGATTTAGTTTTTTCAATCTTATTACCAGCACACAGGTGCTACCACAGCACTATGGAAGGGTGGGAAAGATAGAAAGAAGTCCTAGCGGTGTATTTATTGGTCACCCAGCAGCACTGCCCCCCCTCCTGCTAAAGGCTTTGAGTAAGAAGTATTTCTACTTCTGTGATAAAAATTTAACTGAACTCAGAATTGGAGTTACTTGCAAATGAGTATACTGAATAATAATGTCAGGGCTTCCAAAATCTGTTTTGTTGCTCTCTTGGTAAAGGAAAAAAAAAAACAACCCCAAAAACAACAGGGGTGAGAAAAACAATCGAACCCCCTAATTCTGAGGGTATAATAATAACTTAATTCCCTTATTAAAAGGGAACAACTTAATTCCTCCCTGTGCCAGCTACACCTTAAGCAATATAGTTTGTGGATACCTGCAGCATTTCAAGATGACAGTTTAATTTGGAAGTTAAGAGATACCACAGAATTTGCTCTTAACCCCTGTTTTCTCCACGATTACCTGCTATTAAATTTCCCTGGTTCTTCTTCTCTAGCATGATGAAAGTCCAAGCTCAACTCTGCGTCAATGCCAAGACCACAGTAATTGTTCATCTGTACAATCTGACCCAAAAATAAAAAAAAAAGAAAAAATATTATTTCCTCCTTACATTCATAAATTAAGAGGATCCAAAGTTTTTCAACAAAAGTAAGCTTTGCAGATGATCCAAGTCATTTGCATCTTGACAGATTTTGGAAAACATTTTCCAGAAACACTAAACTAAAAATAAATCTGTACAGACAATTGTTGTAGTCACTATTTTCAAAGAAACCTTAAAATTCAACCTGAATTGTAAGTAAGAAGTTTAACAAGGTAGAAATACAAATATGCAGAAATATAACCAAACACAACTCCTTAAAGCAATTCTATGCAATAACTGCACATGTTGCTGAACACTGACGCCACTATTATTTTTTACATCAACGATGGATTTATCATGACATCACAGGGAAGACACTCTTCCTTACTAGGTGACCAGTATACACTAGATGAGTAAAGAACTTCACCTACTCAGCTGCATTTTATATAGCTCTCTGCATGCCAATCTCAAGTCTCTACAGATTTCAACCATTTCTGCAATTCCTCCTTTGCATGCCAGTTCAGAACTTTTCCATCATAGTCCTTGGCCTTCCCACCCTTCACAGATTAGGCACTCAGGGCAAACCAACTCCTGTCTCCAGCAAGTGAAAACCATCTGGAAGCTGAGCAATTTAAATCCTCCATCTGACACAGAACACCTAGGATATTCCAGTGACTGGACTGCAATCGTAGACATCTGTTACCTTAATTTTAATGGCCTTCTTTCTTTTTGCTACCCCTTTGTCCAATTTGCTTTGTCTGAAGATAAATGGAACCACAATTCATACAAAGCTTGAAGTCGCCATCTACAATCACCATTTTTATTTTCCTAAACAGAAGCAAGTGGTATGAACCACAGGACACGGACTTCCAATTAAAAGAACACCCCAAACTGATGCCAAAGTTAAACAGATGCCACATAGACAGTCAGGCAATGGCAGTAAGATGACCGAAGGGTTTACTTCCTGTATAGGCAAGGAACTTCCAGTCATTTTTACAACAGCTGAAGGGAACATAAGAGTACTTTTTCTGTATGGGAGCGGTGGTGTTTTTCAGTTGACTTTCCAATTTCACTAGTATTCTAGTTTGGTGTTCCTTCAAAAGATTTTATTTGAGAAACAAATTTGTTTTCAACTGAAGCAAAAAGGTACGCCATTGTCTTGCACCTCTTTGTAATCTTCCAGGAGATAGCTTTTGCCAAACAGATACAAAGTGTGTTCTGCAGCCAAGCAGCCCTGCCAAAACTGAAGCCCTAGATCCAGACTAAGGAACAGCTCATTAAGGCTCAGGCTCAAGCTCAAACAGGTAAGCAACAAAAGATTAAATTATGTTAATATCTACCATCTTTGTGATTTTTGCTAGAACAACAGTTCCCAAGAATCAAACCCAAACAGTGCTCAGCTCACCTTTGGAGGCTCAGGTTCTGCGATGCCATTCTCTGCACCTTCAGATGGCTCTTCTGCATCCAAAAGGATAGTCCAGCGATCCATAAGAACATCATCTGCCTCGTCCACAGAAACCAAAATCGAGTAGGGGTCCTCCCCACTGTAGCCAGCTCCCCAACGCAAGACCCTCCCTAAGTCATTACCTGGGCAACAATGAAGAACCCCAAAACATGACTGTAGTTTGTAAGTTAGCTAAAAAAAGTGCAAAAAAGGTGCATCAGTCCTGTTTTACAAATAAAATCACATTATGGTGCTCCAAACAGGTCACCAAAACGTTAACAAGCAGAAAAAAAAACATGTAAGTGTTGTGGTTGCACACGTAGTTAGTATCACATACAGATATGCTGTCTCATCTGAAAACTCTTCACAAGGAGTGATGGAAAACTTATTATGGAGTTGAGAAGTCAGGGAGCAGCCAAGTTCACCATTTCACAGCAACGGCTGATACATCTGTGGTTGTATTTTTCCCTCTCCAACTCCTGTCCACTACCACACAGCCAAACCAACTCTCCTACCACTCATTTTCCCTTCAGAAAGAATGACTGATATTTCCTTGAAAAGCTGATCGTGCATTTGCTCTCCAACATCATGCAGAACTTATTTATGGCATCTCTACTGCAACACTGAATTGTTTGTCAGATGGATAAATAAAGATAATCCTTCTGGAGGACTTTTACCCTTAGAAGAACAGTGCTCACTGTGATTCCCACCTGTTCCTAAAGGTAAGATGGCAACTGAGGGCTCCGAGCACACCAACTTGTATCTGATCTCTTCCAGGGCACCAAGGACCCAGCCAACGGTGCCATCACCTCCACACACCAGCACTCGGAAAGAGGGGACTTTAGAGAATGTGTGAAACCTCCATTGAGAAACAAAGAGATGGGGAAAAGAAACATTACAACATTATAATAGAAAAAACAAAGTTTCTTAATATGATATTTAAGGTAAGGCATTATTACATGATCCTCCACTCATCTTACCATCAGTTCTCAGAATTAACAGTTCAACAAAGCAAATGGAAAAATATGAACTGTTAAAGCTGTTTAAAGCATGAAAACCAAATTCTTTAAGATTCCTCACAACTAAATTATTAATCTCTTTTTCTCCTAAGACACAGACATACTTCATATGAATATTCACATATTCAATGTAAACATCTATAACTAAATCTTAGTGGAGATGTTCATTAGTAGAGTGTTTTGGTTTGTTGTTTTTAGATTGGTTTTTGTTTTCTTTTTTTACTTAGTTATAGGACTCATAGTACATTTTCTTCTTCATAGTGCTATTTTCCAGGTCACTGTTACCCTCTGTGGCTTTTCATCCTACACGTCAAGATAGCCTACAAAGGAGTATTTATTTCCCATTGCACAAGGCGCAATGAACTAGTGGAAGCATTTTGCCATACAGCTACAGAAGGATTCCATGGGAAAAACAAAGCAAAGTTGGGGCATCAGAAACACATCACAATTACACAGCTCTGATGAAAAAAAGTCTTAAGAGTTTGTTCAGCTTATTTTTCTTGCTTCCTGCATAAGCTGCACTTCTCCCATGAAAGCTTTTGTTCTGAAGACCTTGCCATGACGGTTCCTTGTTAAAGCAGTGCTGAAGGAATGAGGTTACCCAAGTAGACTACAGCTGTCACCTTCATTTTATGAAGCTGGTAACAAAGTGGTGTTGATTAAATCAAGTAATCGGTTCCTGCCTCCCTACAAGCACATCATGTTCTGTTCCTTGTGTTTAGAAACTTCGCAGCTGTGATCAGGCAGGCACTGTTAATTCTGTGATTGTGGCCAAGTTTCAAGAGTCAGGATAGAAAATTTTATTATACTTTCCTGTTGGTTCCCATGAAACTTCAGAGGAAATCAAAGAAAACATGAGCCCTCACATCAGGAATTATGACATTTCTCTTTCTATCTCCATTCGATTATAAAATATTTTTATTTTTAGCAGTTATGTGTTATTGTAAAGTGCCTATGACTTTCCCAGGGCTGGACTCTATTACAGTTGATACAGTCACATACATCAGGAACTACTCTCTTTTCTTTAGAGAACATCAAAGTTTTCACTGTGAAAATGAGTCAGAAGGAGCAAACCACTGCTGTGGTCTTTAGGCACAGAAAGGGAGCAATGTAACACATCATATCCATTCTTTCAACAAATAACAAAGAAGAAAAAAAAATTTGTAGATATGATGACTTACCCAGGCAGTGGGCCACCATTAGTAAGCTCAAAGACCTGATGTGGGTTTAGCAGCTTTCTAAAACTGTATAGCAGATCCCGACCTTTCAGACCACCACTTTTTGGATTCACAAATACAAGAAGTGGGCAGCAGTTCTGTGGTATCTTGGAAGCCTGAAAGATGACAAGACAAAGGATTAGCCAAAACTGTGACTAGGCAAGGAAAATTACTACCACATCTCAGAAGTATTTCCTGATGCTTAGTAAAAGAAAAATCCAGCTTTGATAAACAAAAAGATTCAGTGTCCAGAGAATGTACAGGTTAGCTGCTGATCTTGTTCTTCTGGCAACTGAAGTCTCCTTAGGCCACTCCAATACACAGTTGAGCCTAACATTAAAAGCAAAGGCACCATCAGTGTCCTTCCTACACTTTCTCAGTAAACGGTTGATGCCAAAGAATAGCATGAGGGATAAGGTCAAATACAATTCACACACTTTCCACGCAAAGACAGAATTTCTCCCTAAAACAACTGACACATCTGACCGATGTGTCATGGTAGTCTTAGAATAGGCATTAATTTACAACAACAAAACATTACAAAATGAGGGTATTTGGGGCAGACACTGGCAGGCTCCTCTCCATGAAATAAGAAGCTGAAAGCTTAGTTTAAAAACATGTATTTAAATTCTTTTCATCAGCAGGATTTGGTGCATGTATCTTAACTATTCTCACACCTCTATTGAAGTTGCTGCTGAAAGGTCTCTCAAAGCACAGCCATGCTGCAGGGGAGTCTGGTACCCTGCACACGGCAGAGGAGGGATTTCCTGCGATACTCCATGGACTATGCGGGAATGGTACCTGCAACATCACTGCAGGTCAAAACTTCCACCCACCAGAAGCAGCCCCTCAGGACTTGAATTCCAGCCCATAAATCCTTCTGCAAAACCATTTGCAAATAGTTCTGGGAGGATCAGGAAATGCCAGCACACCTTTCATCTGTCCTGCCATAGAGCTGTGTGCAGGTACATGACAGAAAAGTCCACTGGGCATTTAAATGAGCATGCTTCAAAACAAAATAATTTGCCACAGTCCCTAAGTCGTGGAAATTTGCATTTACAAATTGGACAGCGTTCAGGGAACAGCAATTTGTCACGCAGCTGACAAGATGGATTCAGGGAACAGAACAACAGTGGTAAATATAAGTCAATTTAGACAAGAATGATTCAGGGGGCGGTGAGGCAGCAGCATGACTGAAGCCTGCAAACATGCAGAGAGATACCAACAGATCCATGAGCGATTGCCAGAGAGCTAGAAGTGAGGCAAAGAATGGAGATATTAGGACACACTAATGAGTTAGTTTGCGGGAATGCAAGTTGGAGTCTGATGTTAAGATACCCCAGACCATCATCTACCTGTGAGCTGATTTGGATGCTTAAAACCAAACAACTATTCGGGTCTTCCTAATATTTGAGAGATTTCCTCAAATTTGCTTTCCTAAGCAAGCTGAATGCTAATCCTCTGTCAGTCACACCATGCCAGATGTGTCAAGATGCTCACATCTGTGTCACTGACTGGATGAGAAATGGCCTCTGCCATCCAGTGTGACTTGCAGGCACAGAAAGAAAACACACTGGGAAGAAAAACACAAAATTAAGGAGGTTGGTGGAACAGGCAAACACTTCTCTTGCCCCTTCTTTCCTCATCCTTTAAATTCTACTAGAAACAGTTTGAAATTAGGTATGTTTTCTACCAAAAGTAATAATAATAAAAAGACAAACAAGGCCTATTTTGGCTAACAAATAGCCAGAAGAGCCTTAAGATTTTGTGTTAGTGGAAAGGTTTCACTGCTGGCAAAACAGCTAGGTTGGTGAGACAGAGGGTGCAAAGCTGCACGCTGCTTTCTCCAGAGGAGAAAAGAAAACAGTTTTATGTGACAGAAAACCTCTCGCCTCCATATTCAGGCTTTACTGGAAAAGGGGAAGCATGTATTCAAAGCATGCCCAACACACAACATGGGTAATATGTTTATTTCTGTCAAGCACGAGGAAAGAGTATTTGTAAGCCAGCAAGAAAGTCAAAGGAAAACAATGAATGCCACTGTCACAAAAAGTAAGGACTTCTGGACATCTCAAGGATCCACACATCCCAGTGAGAGAAGTGGATTTCCTCCTTTGGAGCCATCACAGGCATTGCTAGAATCAGTAAGCAGAGCTCTGTTGTTTCCCAAAGTAAAGCCTTTCTCATGGCTCCACCAGTTCCTGCACCACCGTCTGCCACATCCCATTATGAATGGTCCTTTGAAAATCCCAAAAGCAACAAATGCCAGAGCTGCTCTGAAAGGGAACGCCGTGGAGTAACAGGGAAAACTCTTCCCTTCCCACACTCCTTGCTCCAGATTCTACCCTGCCTTACATTACTTCTCACCTGACTGCTTCCCATTTCTTCCTCTCCAAAGCTTTTTTACTATCTAAATTTCATCTGCAGTTATTCCAACATAGTGAACAATACTGGCTATCTGGAATCTCAGGCTTGGTCCAACATGAAGAAACTGATGGAGTTTAAAAAAAAACAGGTAATGGGTTAATGGAAAGAAAAAAAAAAACACAGTTCAGCCTAAAGTAAACAATAAATCTTTCAAAAAAGAATAAGAGAAAAGAAACCAGACCAACATGCAAGGCAAACAATTACCTTACTTGAATGTGGACCAGATTTGATTACCTTCTTTTCTTCAGGAAGTCAGTTTCTAAAAATACTGGATTTGGACATTTCAACAGTGACATGCTGAACACATGTTTTATATTACAGACAAGTTCTAGTGCACTGGGTTTAAAACCAAGTAACTAAAATAATTCAAAAGGAACTTCAGGGAATCACCGTGACTTCTGAGACACTGTAAGCTCCCAGGCTTTCAAAAGCACAGCTGTGTTTTGGAAGGTTATCCAAGATCCTCACCCTAGTAAATATATATTGTAAATATGTATTCACAGCTTGTACAAAACCACCATCTAAATTTCCTAATTGTCCAGTGTCAATATTGTACCAAAAAATCAGTGAAACATTTACCCTGAATACTAGTAATGCTCACAAGCGCCTGCAGAGAATGTCTGGAGCTAATAACATACCTGTATGTAGCGTAAACTGAGTGGTCCTACCACTCAAAACCATCTTTGTTCAAGTTATCTTATAATGTAAATCCCTAATTATACCTATACTGGACTAAAAGCACTTATGTAGAATAAACACAAGTATTCCAGAAAAGTGCTTAGCCTTACAACTAACTTGCTTCCCATCATCACTCATCTTTAAACTTAAAGAAGAAACACTGCTAAATTCCTAGAGGCCAGCTTGTACGAAAACAATCCTTGTTCCGAGGGTTTAAAAGCTCTATGACAGTTTGTACTGAAAAGTACACTCTGTCACGATTTACAGGCACAAGCGCAGCACTCTTGTGCTGCAGGATTTCTTTTATCCCATAATAAAGCCCCAGTAGGGACTTACGAATGATTTTGTTACTGGACAAAAGGAGTTGTGTGACTCACAGCCTGAGGTCTCCCTTCCCCTTCCCCCTTTAGCCCTGGCTTCAGTGCTCTGCTTGATGAGCGCAATCTGCAAAGGGGTTTTGTGTTGGCTGGTGTTCAGGAAGGAATTTATTGCTGGTTTCTTAGAGACAGCTGAAGGAGGCCATGTGATTTAGACACCACGGTCACAGCGAATTGCTTAATTTGTCAGGATTAGTGCAATGCAGCTTCAGGCTGGGGCCAGATATTTATTACCCATGCTAATCCCCTTTCTGCTGATTGCACTGTGTAACCACATCTCACAACAAAGTAGAACAAGGCGTTCTGTGCCACCGTCTGGCCAGCACAACCATGGGTGGTGGGCTGTCTGCAAGATCTGCGAATATATCTCTAAGCGAAACATGTCAGCATTTGCAAGGAGGCTGTCTGCAGCCTCTTCCAACTGCAAGGACTCACAAGACCTCAAGTGAGGTCTTCCTCTACCTTAGCCAGAAAGGCATCATTGCATCTGATGAGGAATGATTGGCAAGGTGTCAACACAAGAGAGCAGCTGCTGGTTCAACCCTGCAGGAGCTCAGGCCTTTATGTTTTCAGTAACTGTGGCAGTTCAAAGGGTGGAAAGTAACCTTTCGTGGTGATTATTTTAAAGGTATTTTTAAATTGTCATGTTGGACACGAGTGCAAGGAATTAGTGGAATAAATTAAATGTAACATTTCACACGTTTGTGAAAACTCACACATCTTTTTCTACTACTTGTAAAGAACCTGAACACAGTGTATGAGAGGACATTCCATTGCTAGGTGGCATTAGTGATAAAGCCACAAAACCGTGTCACCTTCCTGCTGCTTTCTGCTGACTTCCTTGTTTGTTAGTACTGCAAAAGCAGTTCTGGTAAATTAGCTTGCAACTCAAAGACTCAGTCCTGCAACATCTTTCAGCTTGGCATGGTACCAAAGAGTGATACCAAATGACCCCTAGCACATCCTTACACAGGGAAGCTGAACAGTTTTGTAAGAGACTATTTTTTTCACACTACAACAAAAGGACTATTTTACCTTATCTGTGTATTGTGAAAAAGTGATTAAATTCTTCAAGACCCAAGATTATAAAACAGCTAAACAGACCAACACATCTGATCACACTAATGACTTCACCTTCTTTTAAGTTGTGATTCTGCATTCAAACTTTTCAGTAATGATATCAAGAGGTCGAATTGCTTCTGGGAGAGCTGACCATACCAGTCTAGAACTGGGCCACCTCCTCCTCAAGTATATCAGGTATGGAGTAATCAAATCTCACCTTGGGAGAATAAAGGACTAGCATCCTGCTAATCACAATTTATTTCTGTGGTTTTACTGACTCTTAAGAAGGGTTGGTTTATTTCGTTTGTTCTTTAACTTGAGTTGTAATTTGGAATAATCATCCATTAACCAAAACAATTTTTCTTTATCACCCATTATTTTTCTGAGTCTGCACATTAGCCTTTCATTCCCAATTTCTTTGCATCTCATCCACAAGAGGGATGTCAAACACAGCATAAATTTAATACTGTATTCAGTCCCTGTATAAGTATTTACTGGTGCTGTATTTAAGTGGTCACATATATAAAGCATAAACAAAGGCTAATACTGTCATAAGATAAAAGGATAATCTAGATTGGAAAGTACCTCATAAGGAGCCATCCAATTGCTACCCAAAATAAGGTCAACAACTACACATTAATTTACCCTGTGTAATTATTGAACAGTGTAAGCTGGGTGGCCAGAACACATATGAACAACACTTCAAATATTATTTAGATTAACTCTTGGCTTATTTCAGTGAGATGACCAAGTATAAACAATACATGCTAAAATAGAAACAAAAATGTATGTGTACACAAACAGCCTCTCTCTCTTCCTTACATACTAGAGTTAATCCCTAAGAGTCCCTAAACTGGAGTTCCTAAAAAATGCCTAGCATCAGGTAACAGACAGCATTACCCATATTCTCCTGGCATTAAGAGATCCACTTCAAACATATCTCGTGTCAGAAGCCCAGACTCATGTAATCAACAGAATGGTGTACATCAACTTTGTACACTGTGCACAAAAACAAAGCTCACAATGCATTTGAAAATACGCATCCAAAGGCAGTCCCCATCTTCATGCTGCCTTCTGCTTCTCAAAAATGAAACTTTGAAACCTAGTTTGGATGAGGGGAGCTCCACTTTCTAAGGATCTCACAAAACATAATGCCTTTGCATGCATAAAAACAAGGCACTCAGTTTTTTTTGGAGGGGGTATAGCTTTTGATCTTGCCAGTTTAATGTGAGCACTGCCATTAGTATCTGCTTATTAAAAAAAAAATAATTTTGCCTTCAGAAAACTTTGACTAGCACAGGACTCTTCAAATGGTAAAAGCAGGTGCTAAGTTTGCAACTACAGGTAGTGAGCTTGAGATGTTCCCATCTAAAGTTGTTTCATAATTTACACTAATTATGTTTTTTTTTTTTTTTAAGTTTTCAACTCTGAAGTTCTAAGAAGTCAAACGACGACCTTCACTTTCTCTTGCAGTGAGGCAGTGACAGAAAGACAGCAGCTCATCTGACAGTAACTATGGTCACACTCTTTTTTTGGACAGAACCTGCATCATCCTGGTCAAAAACCACTCTGTTCGGTGAACTATTTCCCTATTTTCACCCTGAATCTACTTTGTTAACATGAATCCTATTATTAAAACAATTCATAGGAAAGTGATTTGTAACCATAAAAATCAGTAAATCAGATTCAAGCCTGAATTTGTGAAACAGCCCTGCACCAAGCCCTTCAAATGCCTATTTTCCTCTGAAATCCACAACACAGCATTTAAACAAAGTCAAACTTCATTCTTTGCCACAGAATGAAAAAATGAAGGTACTGCAAAGGTGAAGATTAGCACTAGCACTTTCTTTACCTCATGATTAGTGAGGAAACATATTCAGTCCTCAAAACAATGTTGTTGGAAGCATTTTAGGACATGTCAGTTAAAACTAAAAGCTCACTTCTATTTTCCTCTTTATTTCTTTCAATGAGAACCTTTACAGTTGTACCCTTGTGCTCTTGCACAGTTATTCCTGACAACTCGACAGTAACAGGACAAGTAACAACTTACAGAATTATACACATACACCAAGAACAGGTTCTCAGGTATTTTTTCCCCATCGCACTACTCAGAAACTTACTGTACGGCTCCTTTGAATACAATGCATTTTGCTTTGTTAGCAGAAAAAAAATTAGGTACTTGTTTTTCTTCTAAGACATACTTTAAATTCAAAACCATCTCTTACCATAACTTCAGGAATCACCACAGCATTTAGAGGCTTGTCATTGACCGTTGTATCTTTGACTAGCATGTATATTCTTTCAGCTTCATAAAAGCATGAAATTTCGAGTACAACAGCACCTGTAAAGAGATATCAGAACTATTTTTTTGTATTTTATTACTAGGAACTCAGTATCATATCACAACAAATATTTACTCTGTTTACTGGGGACTTTACTCAATAAAAACTACACTCCAACACTTGTGGCTGTTGGAATCGGTGCATTTTGTTTTCTAAGTTTCCTTTCAAACGGTCAGAGCCCGGATTTTTGTTATAACAGAGCAGTTTGAGGACAAGGAGAACTGCAGAACAGTACTGATGCATAATTAAAGACTTCCTCTGGGCTTCAAATGTATGGCCTACTTCCATATTCTTTATCATGGCTGTTCTCATCATGTGAAAGTGACAAAGGTATCAGGTCTCATTTTTTAATTCATCATTAAAAATCCAGTAATTCAATTCATGGACAATAGCTGAGTGAGAATTACTACAAGCAAAGATTTGGTTTGAGAAGCAATTTAAGTTCTTTATGTTGGCTTAGGTCTGTATAGGGAAGTTGGGGAAGAAGGAAAGACAAAAGGGAAAAATAGAAGAAAACAAAATACAGACAAGTTCATTTAAAGTTGAGGTATTTAGGAGGAAAACAGGGCAGGACAAGATCAAAGTGCAGAACAGACAGCATATGAAATGTAAGTTGCTTATTCAAGCAGGCAGCAACCATAAATGAGAGTCAGGAAGTTATGAGAAACATAATACCCAGGAAGTAAAATAACACAAGGAACAATAAAACTCGCATACAACCAAAAACATCTAAAAAACCACAGGCAGGAAGAGCTTGGTTAAATGAAGCTCTTGAATGCAGAGAATGAAAACAACTATTCTCCAATGACAAATACGAAAAGGAGAACACACATCTGAAAGCTTTATGGTTTTCCTTAAGAAAAGCCAGTATTAACCAACTGTCTCCATGTGGAGAAAAAGGAAGCACACATCCATTTTCAAAACCAAGTTATAGAAAGATTCACTCAGTCATGTTAAAGGTAAGCCTGCTGAAGGATGTGAAACATCTCCGATAAGGACACCTAAAAGCGTGGAATTTTGTAGGTTTAAGTTTTACCAACTGCAGATCTCCACCTGATCACTACTAGGTTGCACAGAGTCACTCCTGTGCCAGCTCTCAGAAGCTGCAAGGCTTCTCCAACCTTGCAGAAATCAAATTCACACAGCGAAAGCAAAGCAGTAGCTCCAAGGATGAATGCAGAGATAAGTGCTCTGATTTTCTTCAGGCTTCCAGATGCTGAACCCCCACTTAACAATGGAAACAATGACTGTGAAACAATCTCAAAAAGTTCAAAAGCAGCACCATGTTTTAGTATTTTGGAAGTCAAAATAAATAGAGAGTACTTGGAGGGGTTTACCAGTTCATTGGTGTTAAGACTATTCAATTGAAATGCAACTTAAAACCTCAGTTTTATGATGAAATATTATCACTTCCTGGTAGATGAGACATGAAGCCAACCTTTTTTTTTCTTTTAATAAAGTAACACTAATCCACTGCTCTTCATAAACACGTTACATTTTATCTGAAGGGCTTTTTGCTTATTCAATAATACTGACATATTCTGAGCTTAAAGACTCCAGTACTACACTGCAGTTTTGAAAATAAGACATTGTTTGCAAAACTAAATATCTTAATGCTTACCTTGTGCTTGATAAACATGACTCACAGATACTACATTTGCTGCAAAGGATAAAAACATAAACACATGAAACCTAGGGTACATTCAGAGTAAATATTTAAAATATTTTTGAAGTGACATAAATATAATATAAATAAATATTAAAAGTTATACAAATATAGGGAGAGCTTCCAGCTAACACTTTCCCTCTCCTAAGTTTACTTTGCAAGTTAGAAAAGCTAAACTGATTTTCATAAAAGGTGACTATGAATACTTTCTGGCATTTAAAGTTTAATTCCTCTTGAAGTTACATAAAAGACTGGGAAAAATGCTTAGCTTCCTGAAACAAAAAGCATGATGCATTCCTGATACTGTTTATAGAGCACATTGGTTTAAAGTGTATTAGGAAAAATCAACTACACTTCTCTGAAAAAAGAAAAATAAGTTATTTTCACTGAGTGCTTGTCTATATGCGTGTTCACACTGCCTATACTTCTCTGTGACCAGCTCACAACCAACATCAAGGAGAGTCCATGCAAAAGATGTCAGATGTTAATAAAGGCAAGGAAAGTTCATTCACAGAGAAATTGTCACAGCCTCACTTCCATCCCGGGAAAGGTGATGGAACAACTTGTCCTTGGTGCTGTCTCTAGGCACATCAAGGAGAAGAGGGTTGTTAGGAGCAGTCAGCATGGTTTTACCAAGGGTAGGTCATGTCTGACTGACCTAAGAGCCTTTTACAAGGATGTAACCAGGTAGATGGGTGATGGCAGGGCAGTGGATGTGATTTTCCTTGACCTCAGTAAGGCATCTGACACTGTCTCCCACAGTATCCTGGTGGGCAAACTGAGTCAGTGTGGCCGGGAGGATGGAGTAGTGAGGTGGATTGAGAGCTGGTTGAAGGGAAGAAGTCAGAGAGTTGTCATTAACGGTACACAGTCTGGCTGGAGGCCTGTAACCAGTGGAGTCCCTCAACCAGAAAGTTGTGCTGCCATTCAACAAGACGTAGACAGGTTAGAGAGCTAGTCAGGGAGAAATTGAATGGGATTTAACAAGGGCAAGTGTAAGGTCTTGCATCTGTGGAGGAATAACCCCAGGTACCAGTATAGGTTGGGGACTGGCCTGTTGGAGAGCAGTGCAGGTGAGAGGGACCAGGGGCTCCTGGTAGACAGCAAGATGTCCATGCACCAGCAACGTGCCCTCATGGCCAAGAAGGCCANTTCTGCCCCTCTGCTCTGACCTGGTGAGACCACACCTAGAATACTGTGTTTACTTCTGGGTCCCTCAGTTCAGAAAGGATACAGAGCTCCTTGAAAGAGTCCAGCACAGGGCCATGAGAATGATGAAGTGAGTGGAACATCTTCCTTCTGAGGAACAGCTGAGAGAGCTGGGTCTCTTTATCTTGGAGGAGACCGAGGATGACCTCATTAATGTTTATAAATATGTAATGGGTGAGCGTCAGCGATAGGGAATAACTTCACTGTGAGGGTGACAGAGCCCTGGAACAGGCTGCCCAGAGAGGTTGTGGAGTCTCCTTCTCTGGAGACACTCAAGACAATCTGGACACATTCCTGAGTGATCTAATCTAGGTGATCCTGCTCGGGCAGGGGGACTGGACTAGATGTTATGTCAAGGTCCATTCCAACTCCTAATGTTCTGTGATTCTGTGATAGTCTGAATGATCTGAGCTAGGTAATGGTTCACTTTTGAAAAGTGGTAATTTTTTACTAAAAATATGGTGTGGTCACATATAACTCCAGTAATGTAATAATGATTCAGTGAATAATGAGCTGTCACATCTCTAGTGCAACAATGAACATGCTGAAATTAGTAAAAGTACAGAATAGGGGAAGACTGATTTTTCAAATATGTCCAGAAAATGTTAAGAAAAAAAAAGCAGAAATAGATGCTATTTCCTCTTATTCTGTACAAGTGAATATAACTCAAAATGCACCTTTTTACTTACTTTTGATAGCTAATTCATCCTTTAGAATATTTGTGTATTCCTCAGGGGAAAGCTGAGGTGGAAGGCCACCAACAAATAAATTTACTCTTACAATGGATTTACTGTTTTCCATAACGTAAAATCTTGTTTGATTCATCTGACGTACTGAAGTCTACCAAAACAAAGAAAAATAAATTATGTGACATTTGGCAAAAAGATATTGTGAAATCAAATCCCAAATAGTTCTGAGCTTAGCAATCAAGTCCTCTCTGCCTAGACAGTAACATTAACAGAAGCAAACTTCAGTCCAAGTACTTAGCTTCTCTACACATGAGCCAGCTGGGAGAATAACTGAATAACTGATTATTTACTTTTTATGTACAAAAGGGCACTCTCTACTTTCTTTTAAAAAGGATCATGGGTTTGTTGGTTTGGGGTTTTTTTTTTAGATTTACCTTTCTTATGTCCTTGACTCTGTTAAGAATCAGTTCTTGATTGTCCAAGACCATGCGCTGAACTGGAGACAACAAAAAGTACTATAAGTTGTTACTGGCTCAATTAAACAAGAATAAAAAAAATAAAATTAAGGAAAATTCACAACTCTGTGTACAACTGACATTAAGGGACAAGGCAAAACTGAACTACTTTATTTGAACTACTGCTCAAGAGAAAACCCATGTAGGTGCTTTAACAGTCTGATTTTGTTCACAGTATGTTAACAGCTCTCTCCTTTAAAAAAAAAGCAGAAACAGCTTGAAGCCACTCAAAAGACAAGCAGAACCTTAGTAACAAGCTGTTTGGCAAAAGACAAAAAACTACATTCCATGTCAACTACAGTAGTAACAAACCTCTGTATTTTATTAAACTATTTATTATTAAAAGGTGATTGTATCACCATTCTAAGTGAGGTTGTAAACGATGCTTTAAAACAGAGCACCAGAAATCAACCAAGGTAAGACAATTCACAAGGCTACAACAACCTTACAAAACAACTTACTGATAATGGTCACAAAAAAAAAAAAGCAAAGTACAGGTCAGTATTTGAACTATTTACTTGACTGTGGCCCGGGCATGGGACTAATTCAGTAGTTTTATTTATTTCTCCATGCAGCCTTACAAATAACGAAACACAAAGGGATGTGAACTTGGAGAACACCAGCTCAGTTCCTCCAGGATTAAAAACCTCTTGAGCAATGCTAGGACTTGTGTTTATGTACTTGGTAACACATACTCTGTGGACTGCCTCACAACTTGAGTTTGCTCTTGCTTGTGGGCAGTGTCATGCGAAAGAGGAGAGAACAAAGCCTACTGAACTTCTGAATTAATCTTTACTAAGTAACTACAGTTAAAAAACTAAAAAAAAAAAATCACTTAAAGGCAGGTCCCCAAAACAGGGCTTCTCGCCAAAGTGTCAATACCCACCAGAAACCACTAATAAACTTTTATGTGATGATGAAGAAAGAAATGGGAACCATATTCCCACAGGACACACAGGACCAAAATGAATCAACTTCACTTCTGATTAAGTATTTCAACATGATGATGGAGTTTCATTTGTGAAGATTTATTGTAAAAAATTTAACCGTAACTGTGTTAAAAGGAAAAAGAAGTTAGCAGATCAGTTACAGACTTGTAACTTCAGCAAATGCTCCTTCACTTACCTTGCTTACTGCCCATAAGCACTTCCACCAGTTTGAAATTCTGGGTGCACTCCGTCTGCCAAAAAGATGCAACACATAAAAGTAGTTTCTGAATGAAATACAGTTTTGCCAGATGTTTACATTAAAAGTTAAATGTTGCACAGACAGAGCCTGGAAAACTAAACTTTTAAAAATCAACCACAACATTCTTCACCTAACCCACTCATCCCAAGCCAGGAATAATCTTAATTTCACACATTCAGCCTCCCACAAAGGGCATCATCCCCCCCCCACACCCTTAACTACACTGGCAACCTCACAGTCCATTGGTGAAAGGGCACCAGTTAACCCATGGTTAACAGTGCCCCCACTTCAGTGAACAGCAGATCAACTAGGATATTTCCAGAGTGTCCTTACAAAGCATGCAGGACTGAGAATGAACCTGCTCTTGATAAGACGGCCCAGAAACAAGGCTTGGCAAAAGCAGGCTGACCAGTCCCCATCTCCTGGGACACTCTTTTGGCACTGATGGAACAAAACCCTCTTCAGATGTGTCCCTTTTCTAAACTATGCTGCTGAGATGCACCCTGATGAGAAAAGCTGGCACAGACAAGAGCTGAACCACTTACTAGGATTATTGCAACCCTGGAAACATGTGACATAGGATCGAGGCAATTTTTGGCCTTGAATCTCAAAGGACAAATAATCTCGCTTTAAATGTCATGAACAGAGGCATTAGAGCCTCAAGAGCCTACATCTATTTAGCCTGAAATTTGATGAGAATGACATGAGAGGATCTTCAGCACAGGCAAATTCTGATGTTAGAAAAGAGATTCCCTGTATGTGTATCTTCAACTAGAAAAGGGAGAAACCTCTTAAACCCATCAGTATCAGAGAAACTGCAACTGTGCCAATTAAGTCTCTTACAACATAAAACTAGATTCCCAAATAAAGGGATGTGATCTTTCCCAGAGTACCCGACTATCCTGTTAGATTTTCCTAGAATATCCTGTTGCTTTTTTCAGATGAGACAGCACTTCAATAAGATTTTCCATATTTTGTTAAAGGGTCCACAGCACTTGAAGAAAAAGACTGAGATCAAATCCTAGAGCCATCAAGTTGTGTGCTGTTAACCTAGACAGAGATCTACAATTACCACCTACTGCTGATCGCAAGCCACGTGCCTGCTCACATGTGCCCTGCAAACAACCACAAAAGGCACTGGCTGCCCTCTGTGAGCATGGTTGTTCCCCAGAGCACTGGAAGTGTGCTGACCTGCTGGTGTGTTTACAAGCTCTAACTGCTCAATGAAATGTGCCCACTTCAGCTTCATGCCTCCACATCTGTGTGTCTGCTTGAGACTGCCAGCGCCTTGGCTCACTTGCAATTTCTACTAAAATGGTGTTGTCTATGAGACAGACAAGCAGACTGAAGTCATCTTACAAGGAAACTTGAGCATCTACAAGATTCACATCTAGTCACTTCCAGTGAGGTAGGATGGAATGCAGATGGTAAAGAACATGGGTGCCATTCAGCCTTGAGTCCTTCCTTGTAGTCCTTGATGACTTACAGAGATACTATTTGCTGCTGACCACAGAAAATTTGTGCTGCCAGAGCTTGCTTAGAATTTAAGCTGGCCAATACAGTGAAGGATTATAAAAACAAAGTGTGTTTTAAAATAATTTTTAGCACAAGAACATTCAGAGATAACATTGGTCCATTGCTTGACAAAGTCAATCACCTCACAAATATAGACAAAAAGGATATGTTCAATGCCATCTTTGTCTCTGTCCTCTACATTGCTGATGTTCCCTGGGAACTTCAGAGCATGACTGAGAGGATGACAAAATTCCAGCCGACCCTGAGCTTGTCTGAGGCTTAGTGCTCCAGCTGCATACACGTAAGTCTACAGGGCCCAATAGGATTCATTCCAGGGTACTGAAAAACCTGTGTGATGTTATTCCAGGACCTCAAGCTTTTTTCAACAGTCTTGGGATATTAGAGAAGTCCCAGTCAAATTGACGTTGGCAAATGTTTTCCCAGTTTTCAAGAAGTTTAGAAAGAAGACCTTGGTATTACAGGCCTGTCAGTCTCACTTCAGTGCCTGGTAAAATTACAGAGGAGGTTATTTTCAGGAGTTATCAAAAAAACACTTGAGAGACAATAGAGCTGTTAGTCGTAGCCAGAATGGGTTCATGAGGGAAAAGTCCTGATTCAAAAACTTAATTTCCTTTTCTGACAAGGTCACCCATCTAGCTGTCCAAGGGAAGCCAATACATGTGGTGCTTCTGGATTTTAGCAAAGCTTTTGATACTGTCTCTTACAGTGCCCCTCTGAATAACCTGTCCAGAAGATAGCTAAGTAAGTCCATAAGGCATTGGGTGAGCAATTGGCTGATGGGTAAGGCTCAACGGACTGTAGTAAACAGGGCTACATCAGGCTGGCAGCAGTCACTGGTGGGATTTTCAGGGCTCAGTTTTAGGGTGCCTACTCTTTAATTTTTTTTATAAATTATGTGAATCAAGAATCAAACGTACATTAAGTAAGTCTGTCAGTGATACTAAACTAGTAGCAGCTGCAGGCTCCTTACAGAGAGATCAGGAAAGGTTAGAGACTGAGCTGGGCAATCATGAACCATTCGGAATTTAACAAGCGCAAGTGCCAGAAACTCCACCTGGGATAGGGTAATCCTTGTTGTACATACAAACTGGGAGATATGAGGCTGGAGAGCAGCCCCACAGAAAGAGATCTGGGGATTGGGAATTGATTGCAGGGTAAATGTGAGTCAATAGTGTGTTCTGGCAGCCAAAAGGGTGAAGCATATCCTGGCGTTCATTCAGAATAGCTAGTTTGTCGATGGAAATAACTGCTCCACCATACCCTGCACTGATGCAGTCCAACCTCAAGTCTTGTGTGCAGTTTTGGGTGCCTTGGTAGAAGAACAAACTATAAAAGTGTGTACAGAGGAGGGTGACCAAGATGATGAAAGGCCTTGAGTGTAAGACTTACAAGAAGCGACTGGCATCAGTCGCTTGTTCAGCTTGGAGAAGTCTGTGGGGTGACCTCATGGCAGTCTTTCCTCAAGGGAGGCAGCAGAGAGGGAGGTGCTGATAAAAGGACATAAGGAAACGGAATGAAACCACGTCAAGAGTGAAGTTCAGGTTGGATATTAGCAGGAGGTTCTTCACTGAGAGCATGGTTGGTCATTGGAGCAGGCTCCCTAGGGCAGTGGACACAGCACCAAGCCTGTCAGAGTACGGAGCATCTGGACACACTCTTAAGACTTGATGATCCCTATAGGTCTTTTTCAACTTGAGATACTCTATATGCTCTGCAGAGCAGTGTAAAGAAGCAGAAGACAAGCATAATCATTGACTGCCATTTTCCCACAAACGAAAATCGGCAGTGTAAATAGAGGTGTATTTTAACAATCTCAAGGCATGAACAACCAGAAAAAATATATTGTATGCCAAGAATGATTGTGTTCATACAACTAAATACGCTTGGCCCAGAAAGACTGATGGTACTTCCAGTACAGAGCAACTGCCATCAAGACTGTAGAAAGATTTTAGCATCAAGAAAACATCTACCAAACATTAACAACATTCACATAAACTGTGAATGGACTGATTATCATTTTTTTAAAGAGAAAAATGTACACATCCCACTTCAGGGTCCCTCAAATGGCATTTGGACACAATTGTGATCTTTCATTTACCTGCCTTCCAAGTAACGGTAGCACTTCTTTGATCACAGTCTGCGTAGTGCTATCCTTATTTACTCGTAGAGAAACATATGCCATTCCCACCCTAAAGAGAAAATAAATACTTATTTTAGGGGAATCATTTGACCTATCCCATGTGTACCTTCTTACGTAAGTGGTAAATTTACCACATGGTTAGGCATAGATTTGTATTAATTAAAGAAATTTCTTCACAGAGGCTCATTGCAGATGCAGTATTAGCCCCACTGACAAAGACTTTCATCTTAAGGAACTGGTCATGACAATTGTAGTGCTGCAAATTAGTTTCTTCCTATATACAGCATTACCTGGGAGTCTCTTATAAGATCTTGCAAAGAAGTTGCATTAGAGAAAATAAACAAATGAATTTAATTTTCTTGTTTAAATTTCATCCCACTGCTCTTAAGGAATATGTCACCATCCTGTCTTCTTTCTATTGCTAAATATGCTTAAAATATGTATTGTCTTAATGTTATATGGAATGGATTTTTTTTCCTCCTCACATTCAAGTTACACTTAATTAATCCTACTTAACATTCCTTTAAAAATAATCAAGCTTTCAAACATGTCTATGTCATCATTTGTTGACAGGTGCAATTAATATACAGTTGCATCATCTTGGTCAAATGCACAAAACCAGAACTGCACAAGTTGCACAATATGTTCCATGCACATAAAGAAACCTATGAGCACATTTTCAGTCACAGAAATTAATACTATTACTAACACGCATATTATTCAGAAAAATAAACAGAAGTATCCAAAAATACAGAAGAAGAAACTACATTTTATGCTATATCTGTGCATAGACTACGGAGGACAAAAGTAGTCAAGCAGGATAGCATGTGATAAAGGATGAAAACACTCACTTCAGCCAAGCAGGATAAATTCTGATCACTTCCTCATCCTTTGGTTTGGCTCTGATGATCCAAGCTTCAGGAACAGACTCTCTGAATACTGAACACAAGTTGCTGTCCTCTGCAGCATCGTTCCTGTTGATAACGTCATCAGACAGAAGCGCCTGCTGCGTAAAGGTCTGAAGCTCATACTCCTGTTGGTCATCATTTATGTAGTATGCCCTCAACGCAGCCTCCTACAACATTGCAAAATAAATCAACAGGTCCTTGAAAAGACACTGTTAATACCCATACAGCTACAGATATTTACAAATGCCTTACTTAGGGAACCAACCTTTAATGCATGTGTTAAGGACAGGGCAGTAGATAAAAACAAAACCAGTGGCAAAAAAAAAAAAAACAAAATAAGAGTGAAGCTTTGAAAACAAATTTTAGTGGAAGATACAAAAAGAAAACTTGAGATGTCAATTTGAACACACCCCACAGTATTTCTGACAAGTGGTAGTCATTTTAACTCCATAGATCAAATGTAAAAATTCAGCACCAATAAAGCTACGCTTACTGCACACAAAATTTACTCAACAAGTAAAATGGTAAATGACACTTGATTGTGCCCAACTCTGCGTATTCAATCTTCCTGCACTAAGGGGATGTTGAAAATTAGTGAGCTGAGCCACAAGACTGCCCTGAACTCCCACACCTGTTAAAGGAAAGGTAAGGGCTGTTCCTGGAAGGTGCAATCAGGAATTTTACATATGTTACTGGCTCATGAAACTGCAGTGAATACAGCCTGGCAAGTCACTTAGGAGAACTGGTGTAATTCTGCCCTGATATTGTAAGCAGCAGCGTGATAAAATGTACTTGAAAGGCAAGTACTACTTGCCAGTTTTCAAATTGTACACGATTTTCCTTGAAGATCTTTGATATGTAGAATACTACAAACCATTTTCAAAACTCATGTTGATTTTGAACACAATGTCAAGGTAACCATCTTAATAGCTGTAGGTTTAAATTGTCACAATTCTGATGGAATAAATTCCTCTGCAAACTCCTTTGTGACCAAGTCTTTACAATATTCGATCCTACTGTGCACCATGCTATACCTGCTCTGGGCTTCATTTCTGCACAGCATGGGGTCTCTACCCAGCCCAGCAATTTAAGATCTGAACAGAATGTTTGATTTAACAGCGAGCCACATTTCCATGGAGCACTGAAAAAGCTAGGGATTGTCCAATATGTGATAATTCATTACATTCACAGCCAAGGAGCTAAGTTAACTATGGTGTGCTTCAGCCTTCAAAACTGAAGTGCGATAGCGACGGCTGCCCAGAATATACATTAAACCTCTAAATACTATGGAAGAGAAGCAAGATCTAAAACTTATTAGCCAGTATTGCTCCTATCTGTAAAATCAAACTTCAGTATCACACTGGAAAGGAGAATGACTAAGGGTATGATATGCTGTGGTCCCCATTACGCTATAGATATGTAGGCCACCACTTGTTCAGATGCTCTAGAAATAAGAACGTTACATGAAGTCATTACATTACATTGACATATTATAGGTCATTTACAGATTTTATTGTTGGTAAGTTACATCTGTAAAACTGTTAGCTTTTGACTATTGCAATATACGATGATATGCCCCTTTATCACACTGGAACACAGAACTTCACCGGGTATCTTACCACAACTTCTTCATTTTTTGCAATCCTTGGAACTGAAATCAGTCGAAATTGATTGCGTTTCACTGCATCATTCCCATCAAATATCTTTAATGTTTGTTTACCTGAATGAAAACAATTATTGTATTTCAATAACACACCCCTCAAATCATAAAGCTACCCGAACAGGAAGCATATAATGGAACTATTAAAAACTTGCTTTTAATTCATGGATCTGTTTTTTCATCACAAGCTTTGAGGCTAAATATTTTAATTTTTTCTTTGGTACTGCTCATTCAAAACAGGGGTACATTTGAGGAAGGAAGAATACTTCAAGTAATCAGAGCTTTAGCTTGTCTTTTGATATAACTTATATATGATTATACTGTTTATGTTATCACTTCTTCATCCTCACCATTCAAGACTACATTTACCATTGACCAGTTCAACTACGTGAAAACCAAGACACAGTGCCATCACCCTCAGGACAGATCCCAAATCCCTGCCAGTTCTGAGAGCATCCTTAAAACACCTGGTTAACTGTACTGACAGCAGGAGAAAATACAGGAGCAACAGAAAAAACAGAAGGAAGACAAAAGAGCAAATTAGGAACTATAACCCTTTGCTGTGTTTCATTACATTAAAGTCTTACCAAATCTACGCTCAAACCATGAAGCATAGGCTGTTGTACAGACATCTGAAAGGATGAAGAGTTAAGGATTTCAGATTCACCTTTCATAAAGGTAAGGCAAGACAGTCTGGTACAGTACACTGTGTGATCAAGTTTCACTCTTAGTGACTATTTTAAGAGTAATAGCAAAGTGTAACCAACCTCTCAAAGTACAGGTCTATTTTGTGAAGTTTTAAGAACAAATTATTTCTGTCTGTCCAACACGTGTGTCCTTATTGCCTACAGACAGGAATCAAGTCAATCAATCCAGAAAAGCAGGAAATTCCAACAGGACAAACCTTGTGTCCTCTCCTGATCACTTCTTTATGAAGAGACCTGATGAGCTGTTCGGTTTCGCAGATTCTTTCATGAAGCCTCCCAGAGAGCCCATACTTACAACAGACTATTGTTCACAGATGGAATTTGCCCATTTTATTGCTGCGTTGGACTGAATTCTCAACAAAAGCACTCTGCCTATATCTTGTTTATGGACTTTGACCTCATAGTAAATCTGTACGCTGACATTTATCCTAAAGCAGTAAAATCACTTGAAGCTATTACACTGTTAGAAATATTAACTGAATAACCATGAACATCAGCTGTAATATTCACACAACTGGTTAATCATGCAGTATGTTAATAAACATTGTAAAGGAGAGATACATCACATTCAAGTTTACTTCTGTCTTTCTCTTTCAGCTTGGAATTATTTTGTAGTACAGATGAAAAGTAACGAAATACTTCTAGTCTCAAATAATATCAGTATTTCAAAGAACCACATCAGCAATCTAACATTAGACATACAAGGATTGTATAATCTCCAAGAATTGTACAGTCCCCAGCTGATATAGGGGGTTGTCCTGACTCAGAAGCAGGACACTTGGCCTTGTTGAACTTCAAATGGACCAACCTCTGTGGATGGAGAACACCCCTTCCCTCTAGGGAGTGAACACCACTCAACTTGGTGTCATCCACAAATTTACCAGGGGTTTGCTCAATCCCACCGTCTGTCATTGATGAAGACAACAGATTGCACTGGTCTCAGTACAGACTTGTGAGACACACCACTTGTTACTGGTTTTCACTTGGACACTGACATGAAAGTACAAAGGGTTGAAGCACGAAGCAAAAGAACTAAAATCCTAATTGAAAGTCAAATCGAAGAAGCAAAAATTACTGTCTTTCTAAATGACAGATCATTTGGCTTCTGGTTTTGCAGATTTACTTTGGGAGCACAGTTCTAATTTCTTCTTTCCTTTATGACTACTTCTTCCATAAGCAATGCACACTCTTTACAGCAATGGAGAATAAATTATTTTACTGCAGAAGCAAACCAAGATCGATTGGTACTTTTCAAGTTGTGGTTTGCTGTGGTTTTTTTTTTTTGGGCGGGGGGGGGGGTGTGAAATTCTACTGCCACTCCATTGAGACTACAGCACATGCCATAAAGTGACCTACTTCTACAAATTCTGCTGGATTCACATAAGAAAAAAAAATTGAAATACTTTCAGAAACAGATTTCCATCAAGCATTATCTCCATGGTGACTTTAGTATAGACAAAAGCAAAGGACACGCTGTGTCCGGGGTGACCTTCTTTAAGGCTAACACAACTTGAGAAAACACAGCAAATGCTGGTTACTGACAGCACAACCCATGTTCCAAGTATGAACTTTCTTACCATTATAAAAATTTCTACTGTTTTCTCTAGCAATCCAGAGGGTAGGAACCATCTGAGAATAAAAACATTCACCATGTTTTTAGTACTTGTTTTCATCTGAACTGCCTTTGTAGTCTGTTCTTGTTAGATATTAACTGGACAGAGAATCCCTAGCAATTTTAACTGGGGACTTTTTATGAGCTCTCCACTTCTTAAGACCAGCCAAACGTTGCAAAAAGTTACTTTGACTCTTAAAATAAAACTGGTTTCCAAGGAAGAGTTTAGATCAACAGACCAGTAGTAACGTCCTAAGTTCAAGGATGCTCCTTAGCTAAACATGCAGTATGCTCAGTCCTTTCTTTAAGGTAAACTGGGTATCTGTCATAGAAAGCAAGCTCAATTTATCAGTGAAAAATCAGTGAAAGTTTAACTTTGTCACTGATGTCCTCACATATACTGTAATCTGACCAAAGGTGGCCTTCTTGGACACGTGTTTCTGGGGGCTCAAAAACAAACAACAAACATCTACTTATTCTACCACAACTAGTCATTCAGAAAAAAACCCTTCCTAACTAATTAAAACGTACATCCACAACATGGAAGTTAAAGGGTGTCTTATGCCAGCCTGATTTGTCTAAACTAGCATTGGAAAATAACTGAACTATAATAACTTTTGAAGTTAAAGTTCTTTCTCCCTGTAGCTTCAATTTTTAAATATTAGAAAATGGTCCAATTGTAGAAGTCTACATATGACTACTTAGTACAAAAAATGTCTTGCTAATATGCAACAGATGCACACAACAAATTTTGGTATTAAAGAAGTCACTGCCTGTTTTATAATATTATCGTTTCACTGCCAAACAGCTTTCATCTTTTCCTGTTGGATCAGACTACACAGTACCAGAATCTTCTGGAAACCTTTTTTTTTCCTTATCATGGGATACAGAGTTGAAAGAAAACCCTGTTCTTTGTGCTTATGCTTTTCAAGGGGAAAACAACTACAAAGAGGTCAGCTCCAGACATAATTTACCAATCTGTGGAATCTGATTTCAGAGGCTAAGGCACAAAGTTTTCCTGGGAAAAGCATAAACTGCATCTTCCCAACAAAACTTGTGTTATCCACATGTTTTCTGGTCTCCTTCTCTAGGGTCTGCTACTTTATATGAAAGCAGTGTGAACTGAAAAAAATTTGGTTTATTTCGGTATTACCATTCACCACCTAAAAAGCAGCAATAAAGCAGGTAAGAATTGAGTATTTTTTTCTTTTAATAAAGACTCTTCAAGAGAGTCTTTTAGAATCCTGGATTCTTCCTTTCTCCAGATGTTTCTTTTCCAGGAGAGCCTTTTGCAGGTGTGTCACTTCACTGAACTTGTTTTCATGAGCAGCTCAAATCCCCTTAGTTCCAAGGCAGTTTTGAAGCAAAAAGCTGTGTTAATAGCCACCCTCTCATACTGTCAGCCACTCCTTCACCCTTCTCCTCTAGGATGGTTTTCAAAGTGTCTCCAAGCATCTGCCATATGTTATCACCAACTGATCTGTTTTCACCTGCTTCTCCCTCTACATTAAGGGCTCCAATTCCATTTAAATAACATTTCAGAGGAACATGTGATATGTTTAGTTATTTTTAAACTGTTTTAGCAGAGTACAATGACAGTTTTTATGAAGGCTGAACATTTTCCTAAGTATCTTTAGAGGAAAGATCCTTCAAATCCACCCATTACATCTTTGCTTCTTCCTGTCAACAGTTTGCTCCTGCTTGTAGTATTACAGTGAAGGTCTGCTATACAGTGTCAGTAGGTTTAGGACAAGACATAAGCAAGCACTAAGCCAATGAGTTGGGTCTATCTAATCCAAGAACATTTTGTCTCCCTTACTCGGCCGGTGAAGAGCTACCTTAGCAAAGCACTGCATGGCAGAAGAGAGGCAGTGGAATTACAGAATGGCCAGGGTCATTGAGATCCTCTAGTTCAACCTCCCTGGATCACCTAGAGTCGTCTGCACAGGACAGCATCCAGGTCGGTCTCCAAAGACGGAGACTCCATAACTTCTCTGAGCAGCCTGTCCCAGTGCTCTTCCACCTTCACAGTAAAGAAATTCCTCCTCATGTTTAGGTGGAACTTCCTGTGTTCCAGTTTGTGCCCGTTCCCTCTTGCCCCAAAGGGACATGCTGTGAAAAGCATGCTTGCTGACTACACCACACCTTTCATTTCTCTCCTCAGTCAAATTGCTCTAAAACCTTCTTCAGAGATTCTCTCAACAGCTGCATTTTATCCTGCAGAAGATGTGCACACACGGAAGTAGACAGTTCACATGTAGCCAGTGAGTGCTGAGACACTCACAGGGCCAAGAGACTCCCAGGCCAGGGCCAAGGCCTTTGCTCTTTATGCACTCCTGTCTGACAAATGGGTTGTGTACACATACACAGACCCAGAAAGTCTGTTGAGCCCTCAACAGAACTCCTGAAATGAGTCTCTAGCCAATTTCAGTGGGTTGCTAAGAAGAAACTATCCAAGCATCAAGACTAGCAGGCTGTTAAAGCAAAGGAAACACAATCAGTGAAACAACACAAAAAAGCATGTATCTGTGACATTCTTAACTATCCACAGTTGATTTTAATCTGATAAACCTTGTCACAAGGACCCTTAAGGCAGGGAATAAGTTAACACTAGTTAACAGCAATTGAGAATATCTCTCCATAGCATTTGAGAGTATCTCTCCATAGCCTCTGGCAATGATGCTACGAAACTGCAAGATTTTTTTCAGTCTTTCTTTTTGACGAGATTTTCCATAAAACCTCTTTACATCTTCAGGAAGTAGTTAAGAAGACGTGCTTGCCTTCCCTGAAATAGACATCTAGAGCAGCCAAAGTTTTGACTCCCAACTTGCATGAGACATCAAGGATGAGGGGGAAGGGATTCAGGGAACTAGAGAGGGACTGTCAGACTGAAAGGGCAACAAGACAAACAGGGCAGCAAAAATGAGTAACAAATGTTATGCTTGGTGAGACTGAGGAACTGGGAGAGACAAGCAGGAGAAGAGCACAGAACACAACTTGGTGACAACTTGGTGGGCAGTGTGGAATATCAGAAAGGGCAGATAACGGGCATTGAGGGAAGGGAAAAGATATGCACAATGGCAAAAGCGATTTTTTTTCAGAACATTCATTTTTGTTTTCCTATCAATTCAGCCAAGACAACGAAGCATACAAACTCTTCCACTATTTAAATCACCAGTTCATTCAATACAGTTGAGCACAATCCTCTTTCTCAAAATATCTTCAAATGCAGGTGAAGTACACACTGTCTTGAGAGAAAGGTAGCTTTCATAAGGTACAGCAACTCAACTTGGAAATGAGTCTCTCTTCAAGTACCAATGAATGCAAGCTTATATGAGGAAAGAAGCTGAGGACATGGAGAAGCAACATTCCTCAACTACTACCTATGACGGATAAGCCTTAAAACAAATAAAAGCTGCCTAAGCCTTGCTATACAGTAGTCAAGCACTCTCAGCTTCTATTGATTCCTGGCAAGCAATTAGTCCAGAATCTAATGTCTTAAAGTTCCCAGATCCCTGCAGATTGACAAGTAAGAACCCAGTTTTATTTCAGAAATTACTGAGATAGCTCCTTTGGGATTAATTTGTTGCATATATACAAACCACTTAAAAAGAAAAAAATTAAAAAAAAAATTTCTCCCCTCCACTAAGTCTTCATGCTACTATGAAATAACAGGAACGGTTTTCAAAAGTTTGCCTTGACAGATTACATCTGTGGTCTCATCTGGGCCGAGACCAACTAATTCTGTCTCCAGGAAAATAAGAATAATCTGAGCTGGTTGAAACCTAGCTCAACATCTCATCCCAAAAAGGACAGACACCACACACCCTCGAGAGGCACCCCTAAGGAACACTTTAATCCCTTTCTTTACATCCACTGTCATTTATCTGAGGTTTGTTGATACACAGCGGTTTCATCAGAAATATATATATATTCCCAGAATGACAATGAATTATTTTAGTATGAAAGTGGGACTTCGGGGCTCAACTCTTTACCCAGGCAACACAACTAAGAAGAGCATCCTCATGATGTTTACCTTACTATCCCTGTAACATTCAGTTCTCCTCAAGTTAATTGTTCACTGTGCAGACAAGTCCTTAGAAGCTGGCTCATGTTCTCACGCACAAAGATTTATAGGCCTTTTCCAAAGCTGCTCTCCAAGTCTGTTAAATCTATCATCTCAGAAAGCGTAGGGTTATTTTTATGGCCATTTTATGCTTTTGGCTTTAGTATATTGGAAGGTGAAGTTCACGGCTGTCATAACATTTTTAAACTCCACAAATTAAGGCATAATCTTCTAATTTTACAGTTTACTTAAATACTTACTACCATAGCAATTAAACAAAACAAAATAGACCACGATTTACAATTTCCTTCCAGTATTAATCTACAGAATTTGCATCCTTTCCTATGGAAAGGCAAATCTTTAAGTCAGCGTTATTTAATTTGTTCTGACTTGTTTTCACTGGTATTAAAATTATGCATCTTTAAAACATGGAATGCTTTAATTAAGAAAGTCTATGATATTCTGGAACACAGTTCAGTTCAGACACTCCTGGAAAACATGGTAACATCCCAAAACATGAGGCAGATGTACTGTCATCACGCAGAAGCTAATAAGCAGCTCATTCCTGACCTACATTAAACAAGTGGCATTATCTAGACATGGGTGGAAGAATTCCAGCACACTATAACCATGCCTGTCATGTTTAATTTGATAGGTTATTATTTCCCACACACATAGAGGAACAGAAGCACAATGGCCGACAGGTGAATCCCACTAATTTTGTCAGAAAAGTTATCACAGAAGCCATGCCCAGCAATAGTATCAGACCCCTGAGTTGGGGGTGGCACCCGCCAGATGCAAGAGAAGCTCTGTGGGTCCTCACCAACTGAAAAGGTCATTCAGGGTGTGGGTTTGGAGATGCATGGAAAGAGCAATCTAGGGCTGTATGAGAGTTATTAGGGGATGTTTAGGGGAGTGACAGAAGGCAGGGGAAGGGAGGGATCAAGGTGCTTTCTGCAAAACAAGTACGGGATAATAGAGGGATAAAAGAAGTCTCACAGAAAGAGGTTGCTCTCTGGTGTGCCTGCCTGTCCATACCCTGCACCTGATCCTTCTGCCCTGTCTATTAAATGCTATTTATGGCTTTTTGTGGGTGTGTTCTCTCCTGTTCTTTATGCATGTGGGTTCCTGTGTTCAGCAACTGCAGCAGGACCTCAGGTCACTAACCAATACGTCCATGGGGCCAGCAAACAATGTGACAGCTGATGTGTGAGCACCTGCGCACATCAGGCTGGACTCACCAACATGCAAGGTAGGTGGCCAAGATCCACATGAGTGCATGCCTCACTGAGGCACCTGGTGGAGATGGCTACCAGAGCAACCAGGAGGTCCAGGATAACTGCTGAAGTGAGGGAGGGGGGTGTGTGTGTCCATACATGTACACAGCCATACACATCAGGTTTTCTTTGATTACTAAGTTAAAATAAATGATCTATCTGTTAGAGAAATGAACAGATTGCCCCTTATGCTAATCTATCAGTGGAAAACAGTACTGAGACATTTGTAAGATCCTGGACAAATGTGCTGGACCAAAGCTTTTGACCTCAACCCGATCCCTAGCATTACAAAAATAATATTATTTCATAAGGAAAAACAAGATTAAATATGGCCTGAATGGGTGACTATTCACCACTTAGTATAATTCTGCTTACTTGAATCTGTTGAAATTTGGACATCTTTCGCTGATCCTTGTGTTGACCCATCAACATCATCATCTTCATCTGTGAAAAGAAATATTTTAAGAAAAGATGGTTTCCATCAAAGAAGCTAACACAAAAGAATCCAGTCAGAAAAGCATACTTCTGTATTATGATAATAATCCCTACTTTAAAAATGGCATAAACCCCCCACATCTGCATTGATATGTAACCACAGTGAAGTCATTCTACTATTTGATTTAATATTGCAGCTACTGCATTTCATCCCTTTCTCGGGCTGTGATGTTTGCCTATGACTGAAATCACCAAATCAGTTCAGGAATTGCAGTAACAGCTTTCCGGTATTGTATAAATAATTTCTGTAACTGAGAAGTAGATTTGCTGACACAAAGAGAAAGAAATTACTGCACTCTAAGACAACTTTGACAGCAGCTTATTGGTCAGATAATAACACAGCCTGTAAAAATCACACATAAAACACTTAGAAATGATTAAAATAAAAGTTACCAACATTTACATTTGCTTCTATGAAGAAAATATCCTGACCACGTTCTCATTCCTGACACTCAAGTCCACAAAGGAAGACTGGTAGAAATCCGAACATGATAAATTTTTCTGCTCTAGGGATAGCAGTAGCAAGCTACATAAGCCAAATAAGCGTGCTGAATAACTGTATTGACATTCCCACCCATTAAACACCCATTCAGTCTTGACTGGGATGCAGACAAAGCTGCCAGAAGATATGAGCCAGGTAACACCTTTATTAAAAGTATGCCTTGCAGCTGAAGGAGAAAGCAGAAAAACGAAAGCACAAAACAAAGAAAAAATGAAAACAAAACCATCACAAAAATCAGTAAGGACAGCTCTTCGGAGCAAAAGAGGTACTAGAGAAGTGAGAATCTTAATGCAGGAAAACCTTCTAAGAAACAGCATTGCAGTATGTCAGGAACAGTACTTAGCAGGAGTGCTAAACTGGAGAACAGCTAACCTGCTGAGTATTTGGGAAATGCTTCAACTGACTAAATGAAAGACCAAGAATAACGTCTCTAGGTTAGGGTTTTAAAGTATAAAAAAGGTTTTACTTTCCCTGTTCAGAGTCAATACACAGATTTAAGTTTCAAATTAGGAGAAATTTCGGCACTATGGTCTTGAAACACACTGAAATAAATGGAAGCTGAACACCTTTTTAAATTTCACTTCAGAAAAAACGAATTATAGAAATCAGGAATAAGCAAATACAACTATAAGTACTTAAATAATTCCTGATTGCTCCCAACTCTGCCCTTTTTCTAAGGTTAGATGGGAGGAAGCTGACATCTTTATTACTCTCTCTCCCTCAGTCTGGAAAATAAGGAAATCTACACTAACACCACCTTGAAACTATTCCAATGAAGTTGAATGACTTCTTTCGAAATACGCTAGGATAGGAGTCATGTGGAGGAAGGGGAGGTGACTGCCACTTTCAGTACTGAAATGTTCTCTGAATGTTGGCCATGCAGTTTAGTATTTACTCAGTGGAGAAGCTAACCTAGACCAATGCTCCCCAGGAGGTCAAAATCAATGGGCTTTTTCTCCATATAGGACAAGGCACCTGGCACTTTCCAATCATCATCAGAGCTACCTTGATGCGGGATGATGTGCTTAATTAGCTGAAGGCAAATCCCACCTCTACCTTTAAGGAAGAATCTGAGTAGGGGAAAAAGACCTCTGCAGGTATTCAGAACCTTTGGTAGTGACCTGCTGAGAGCTGATCTTCAGAAGATGACTGAGAGCAGCAAAACTCCATCAACAGGTTTCAAAGTAAGGCTCAATACAATGTGAACAGTCTAACAAAGATCCACAGGTTCAGGTACTAGTTCACATCAGGGACCTGGATGCTAAAAGATGTGTTTACTATCATGAGCTAAGGAGAAACAGAACAAAACATCTTATGCACAGCTGACTGCAAGGCAGGTACTGTGCTGAAAATATTACTCTCCTTGCCTTGTGCTGAGGCACAATCATGGCTCACTGACTCTGGAAAGTGCTGGGGAAAGCCAACAAATTCAGAGGTACACCTTGGACCAGCAGCAGGAGGAAAGGGAAGCATCCTCACAGCTCAACCTCTGCTCTCCTGGGTGTCAGCAGACTCAGGAGGCTGCTGCTCACCAGGTGACAGGGAGCTGAGCCCAAGGAATAGGAATTCTTGCAGTCCAGCAGAAAAGAGATTTGATATTAGAAGAGAGATTTTTCAGGGTGTTGCTATACTTCATCACAGAATCACAGATTGATCTGGGTTGGAAGGGACCTCAAGGGATCATCGAGTTCCAACCCCCCTCGTGACAGGCAGGGCCACCATACTCCAGGGCTGGATCTACACAAAGCTGCTCAGAGCTCCATCCAACCTGGCCTTAAACACCTCCAGGGCTGGGGCATCCACCACCTCTCTGGGGAGCCTGTTCCAGCACCTCAACACTCTTTCTGTGAAGGACTTCCCCCTGATATCCAACCTAATCCTTCCCTCCTCCTCCAGCTTAAATCCATTCCCCCTTGTCCTACCACTATCTACCCTGGTAAAAATCCAATTCCTCTCCTGTCTATACGCTCCCTTTAAGTACTGGAAGGTGGCAATGAGGTGCCCCCGCAGCCTTCTCTTCTCCAGGCTGAACAAGCCCAGCTCCCTCAGACGGTNACACTGCTGGCTCATGGTCAGTTCCTCATCCACCAGGACACCACAGGTCCTTCTCATCAGGGCTACTCTCAAGATGCTCTCCAGCCTAGATGTCTGGGATTCCTTCTGCCCAAGTGCAAGACCTCACACTGTGTTCACCCAGTCCCACCTTTCCAGTCCGTCCAGATCCCTCTGGATGGCTTCCTTTCCTTCTGTTGTGTTGACCACACCACTCAGCTTGGTGTCATCAGCAAGCTTCCTGACAGTGCACTCAATTCCATCGACAGCACTGATGAAGACATTGAACACCACTGGTCCCAAGACAGACCTCTGGGGGACACTCCTTGTTACTGGGGTACATACAGGCTAAATGCTATAAAAATGTATTATGGCTTTACAAATACAGTGGGTTTTCAGAATTGTTTTTTTTTTTAATCACATTGAAGCACTGGAAATAGCCCACGTTAAGTTACCATATGTTTCTTTCTGACCACCAGCTAATGACTAATCTGCACTGCATTCTCTCACTTCAAAGTACAAGATACACACTTTAATTGAAGGAATGCACTCGAAAAGAATTTAATAAGCATAACATGAACTCACACACTTAGCATGTAGCCTACGTCCTGAAATGGAAAACCTTCTCTTCCATCATGTAACATAAGGACGAGTCTAGAAGGTGCAGCTATAACCCTGGATTATTTCACTGAAGGTGATCTGTGTTCAAGTTCTACTTAGAGGTCATGTAAAAAATTAAAAAGGGAAAAAGTTTAAGCCTGACAGATTAAAAGAACACACCACTGTTTAAAAGACAAACTTGGTTAACATCAGAAAAGTCACACCTGAAGAGGTCATTTAAAAGGTTTGTGATTAACTTCTGTTAGTAATAATACAACTTTATCTACACTTAAGCTTTTCAGAGACTTGCAGAATACCTAACATTTAGACTTGAAACAAGGTTCATAATGAGTCTGCCGGAGAAAACAACTTAATCTGGCCTTTTTATTTCTGGTATTTCTTATGTTGGAAGCATTAAACTAAAGACTCCATGATTTTCAAATTGGTGGTGTACTTCACCTTCTTCCACAAACAAGCAAATTAATGACAAATGAAAATAACTCACTGAAAAAAGCATACCAACCCACAAAAGCACTGCAGCACCTCCTCTCCCCCTTCACATTTTTATAGGTCACTTCAGCATATCTAGGATTTGTATGTTTAGGACCATGCAGTTTATGCAATAAGAGAACTCCTGCTACAGCTTATGCACATGAGAACGCATGGCTCCTAAGTAGTAAGTGCCTTCACCAAAACCAAACCTACACGTTGAAAGCAGAGAGCTGAAGAACTATGCAATCCTATTGCATTCCTATTGTTTTCAAGTATTAAATTAAAAGCTTTACAAGAACAATCAAAGAAAAACAAGTCAGTGTCTTAAAAATCTCTTGCTCCTGAAGAGCTGCTAAACACACACACTCGAGGTGGCAGCAGAACACTACTCTGCTACATACACGATTTCCTTCCAGCACGGAAAACTTACAAGGGCAGATGCTTAACCAGAAAGGCAGCTAAAAATATCTGCATACATGATATGCCAAATACCCCCAACGTGTATATCAGCAAGCACTTGCAGTAATAAAACTAATCTGCTAAGCAAATTTGGGGGGTTTTAGGTTTTCACTTTCTGCAGGCTTACTGTTTGAATAACAGTTTTCAAATTGTCCCTGCATCAGTAAACAGAAGTTTCAGCCTTTTGTACACAGTCTACATTTCAAAACCTCTATCCTGTCACAGATATTGTTATGGTACTGTCAAAAAAGCAAATAAAAATTAGCAATCATATGCTTTGGTGAATTATAATAGGTTAAACAAGCTCATCAATTAATTCTATTAACTTTCAAAGTATTTACCTGCTTCTGTCTGCAAATTTTCTGATATTCGAAAACAATGCAATTTGCTGAAGTTGCGAGAAAATAACTGCACACAGCTCGGAGGAAGAATCATATTCCTTAATCTTCCAAAAGTACATTCTGGTGTGACAATTATGTAGCAAGCAGCATGAGCCTATAAATAGAAACAACAATTAAGAACTTAAGAGACGCACAATGAAATAAAATTTGTTTGTCACAGAGTATGTACTGGAATTGCAAAATTCAGGTTAGGACATATTGGTAGGGCTTATATAAAATCACTTTCATTAAATGAGTGACCCATTTTTCACCCTGGATTCTAATTCATTCCATTCAGTTTTTATGTAACCAATGATGGGAAGTCTTAACATGTCAAAAGAAGCTCTATCAAAACCCGAAGATTTTTATACAGCTATGTGGAGTAAAGTTTTGGTCTCCAACCCTGGATCTTCCACTCTATAAGGATATTTACTGGTGTAGGCAGGAAAGGTTGGCAAGTTATACTGAACAGCTTGAAAATAGCAATATCCTCTTACACAGCTTGCAGATCCAGAGACAACACATAACTGGCTAGTTTCTGCCTTTATACTTGCATGAGATCTGCTATTACTGAATACACATACCTTTGTATGTGTGGCCACATGGCGTGTTACATTTGGTAGACTGTTCTCAAAGACAGACCCTCACACCTCAGTAATCACAAAAAAACCCAAACCTGTCTGTTTTATTTTAAACCTCAGTTTTATGCAATACTAATATTAAATTAAATATCTTGCATTAAGTGGCAAATTAATGATTTATAACACACACACTTTTCAGTTCCTACCCCCTAGGGTGCTACTTTGCACTCTCATCATATTTCAGTAAGAGGCAGCATTAAGTGGGTGGACCAATTGTTATCTACACAGCAGGCTGGGTATCAACACACAAAAGATGTGGTTTTCATAAGGATCACTGAAGAATACCATCATGTGGCACAAGAATTAAACATGTGTCATATGAACGGAAAAAACACAGAAACCAATATTGACAGCTCAAAAAAACCCCAAAAAACAAACCACCCACACAGGTTAACAACTATTTTGCACAGGAAAAGGCATAAACATATTAGAATGTTAAGACTTTGATCTTGCAGAATTCATGAAATGTGAAAGAAATTCTGATTTCACACAGGAAAAGTAATTCTAGGCTTCTAAGCAGAAATCTATAATGACTGGTCACTGTTAAATTTTCATTTCATTAGACTTACATAAAATTTAACTGTGATTTTGAGAATTGTTCATTTTAATGAATAATGGAGGGTTTAAAAAACTCCACTGTTATATATTCATAACACAAATATATGTGTATATATAATCTGTATATACTTTATATATATTTATATCCATATCTATATTTACATATGTAAGTGTACAAATGAAATGCATTTATAGAGTGTACAACTAAAGTATATTGAAGTGTTTAAGTATGTATGCATAATATAAAGAGTTCCCACAATACAGGCAACAGCACAACATACCAGGATGCCACACCATTCACATCTCATGCCAGACAGCACCTCAGAAGAGCCACAGGTTTTTTTGCAGACCTCGCAACGAGCACCTGAAGAAAGGTTTCCCTCCCTCCAGTGGTGGTGGTAAGTATCCTGGAGTAATACATGGCGACTTAGTGTTACATGAAACTGATACAGAAGCATCTTCAACCTAACTTTACAGCAATTCAGGAAACGTAGGAAACAAAATCTCTTAGGAAAACATCTCTTAGGAAACAGCAACACAGACCAGGGCATCACTTGCTCACTATAAATATGAACTTGAACAACCTTACATTTCACTGAAAAAAGTTTGTAAAACTTTCAAGTTTTATGATATGGTACTTTTTATCCACAGTCTACCAAAAATAACATTTATTAGAAAAGTAATTCCTGAAACATCAGTATTATTCATGTGTTTTACAGAGAAAAGATGGGCAGTCTTGCTTCAGATAGACCACAGGAAGCCTGAGGAACATGCTGATGTTTGCCAGGGATGCAACAGAGTAAACTGCTACCAATATATGGGGGGTGGGGGGAAAAAGGAGATCTATGCCAGCTTCTGTAATGCAAATTTTTAAGTAAGATGCTTGATTGTTTCCATAAAATAGTTATGCTGTACACGTTGCACAGAATTTTCAGTACTACTTCAATAAGTGTCCATGTGTCAGAATTTAAGTCCGTCTTGCTCTCAGCTATGTGCTCAGAAGTCATAAATTTCCTCTTCCTGCCAATCAGCAACAAAAGTGCTTTTCTAATTGGCAGCACGTTAAAGAAAGACAGACCAAGCCTCCTCCCACTCCCTCCTCTAGCCCATGTTTTCACATCAACAATGCCTAACCACTTTCTGTTGCAAAGACATCCGCACTTACATGGTCCTGGTGCCCATCCTGGTGACACTGACGGCAGTCACTGCAAGCAAACAGGATACAGTCTGTGTGCACATGTAGCTCACAAACTAAAAGCATAAAAACAAGAAAATTTCTTTAATTTGGAAACCATGGGGAGTTTTGCTGCTCCTCCCTCCCAAACTCCTCCACAACCTTTAAACACCGTACTTTCCTTCATGGACGTTTCTGTTCAGCAAGGACAGGCAATACAAGAAGTTTATCAGCACTGTCCCGTGTGTTGCATGATTTAATTTGTGTTAAAGTTCAGTGAAAATAATGAAAGGCCAAGCTAATTTTGCTCCTAAGCATTTGCCGTATTTCCCCCATGTTGTGGTTTATCCCCTGCCAGTAACTGCGCAGCACACAGCTGCTTGCCCACTGCCCCCACACAGTGGGATGGGGAGGAGAATGGAAAAAACCCCAGAACTCCTGGTTTGAAATATAGAGAATTTAACAGGCTAACAAAGGAAGAGAATAACAAGAATAATAATAACAAGTTATAGACAGATATTTAATTTTGTATCTTTGCATATATGCACATAAAACCCTCAAGTAATGGACAAATGCGGACTTGCGGAGGAAAAAACATGATAATGCCCAGTCTGTTTCCAAGTGCTGGTTTTACCTCATGGCTAGCTCCCTCACTTATATATGGAGCATGACATCATATAGTATGGAATCTCCCTTAATCAGTTGGGCTGCGTCCTCCACCAGCTCCTCATGCACCCCCAGCCCACACACTGGTGGGATGGTGTAAGAAGCAGAAAAGGCCTTGGCTCTGTGTGAGCACTGCTCAGCAGGAATGAAAACATCCCTGTGTTATCAGCACTGTTTCAGCACAAACCCAAACCATAGCCCCACATCCCATACCATAGAAAATTAATTCCATCCCAGTCAAAACCAGCACTCTCCAATACAGCAAGTTACATTTTAACAACTCTTCGGCTTATTCAGCTTTGTGCCTGAAGCTGCCTTTGATTTCATCAAATAATAATAAAAAAAAAGCTGAATTTTAGAAGCATTAATAGAACGAAAGTTCTCCTTCTGCACCCAAGTACCACTAAGTCTTGAGTGTAAAGTAAGCCTTCCTCTATTCCCTCTACAAACCCTCTTCCAAACCCTACTGCAGCGCACGTGGGCACTTCACAAGTGGGTTTGAAACAGCAGATGCTCTCTGCTGGACAGTCCTCCTCTCCATCTCCGTAGCTGTCAGAAGCACAAGAAAACAGGGGATGAGGTGTATTCAAGCCCCCAGGGCCAGCGAAGCAGGGGGCACAGGCGCTGAACCAGCAAGGCAATAGCACAGCTCTCCTGCTTGCAGCCAGGACCCTTGTCTCGCTCACGATTCTGCAGGAGACGTGGCAGTTTGGATCAGCCACTGGCATGTCTGCACCGGCACACGCTCACTTGTGATATGACACATGTTGACGTCAGAACATGCAAAATGACTGGAGGATATAATTCTCAGGGAGATTGCAACAGTCAGAAAGCATGTTTTACTCAGGAAATAAATCCTTTTTACTGCCAGATAACGCTCATGGATTTAATTTTAAACTGACCAGAATAAACTGGTATGTTAATCTCAGAGATTTGTCCAAGCCATGTCTGTAAGCCATAAATTACCATTTCACTGTCAGCAAAAGGAAAATAACCATTTTTTTTTCAGCACAGTCTTCTAAAGTAAGCTTAATACTGTCTTCCAAAATGCCTGTTAGATACTATAGCTGGAAGAAATGTTAGTGAAGTCTAGAACATTTTAGGCAAGTGTAGCCTTGGATAGAGTAGCTTCATTACGTAAAGGCTGACTTGAAGTATCAGATATGAAATAAAATAGAATTTACAAAAAGCCCAAACAAACACAAAACCACCCCACCAGCCAAAAGGATATGCTGCAAAGGTTCTAACATTAAAAAAAAAACCCTAAACCCAAAACAACCTCAAAAATCTAAACCTCAATACCTACCCTCATTATTCTAAGTTAGGAAAGTACTTTGTGGACCTCATAGGCAGAGATGAAAATAATCCTATTTTAGCTGCTTTCTAAAGTTTTTTGTATACAAAGTACTTTGATAAGGCATCTTATTTTTTGTTGAGTAAATAAAGGTAAGAAGCAAGCATCAAATTTGTCAAACACTTGTTTCTGTTCTGCAACAGAAGGTTAGTGCTCCAGGCACATTACAAAAATCTGAAGACTGTAACCTGAGGATTGGAAGATGGTAGCTTAGCTACACATTACCACATTAGCCCCATTATCTGAAGCCAGTATCCAGATTCACAATACCTTTGAAATCACTGGGCTCCAGAAAATGAAATCAGCACTAACATGGTCTTATTCTAACCTTAGAGAAGACCATAACCTACCACCACTCCAACGCAAAGCCTCTTTTACCAGAGCTTACTAAGTCAACTACAAGCTTTCATGTACAGCTCCCCATACACTGTGTTTCACTGAGCTCAAGAACTTTTGTATGAGGTGGGACATGATCCTTCCTCCACACACTTTCCTCCACATTCACAGATGTAACAAATGTTTTACAGTTTTAATTCAGCTACCAGGAAAGCTAGACACTTTGAGTGATACCCTCAGTAATAGTAAAAGTTTCCACAGACCAAATTACAGCTTCTAGGAATTAATAAAAGCATTGGATTTTTTATCATTAATTCATCTAACACAGGTACACACTGTCCTTTGATATACTGGTAAAACCACAGATGTTTTTTCCCTTGGTTTAATTCATATCTACTGCTTTTAACACCAACCCTAACCCAGACATAACATGAATTGATATGAAATTGTGTGCATGTAAGGGCAAGAATGTCACAGAATTTAAGTTTGTAGTTCAAGCTAGTCATGGAAATGATGTGAATTCCTTTATATTTGCCAAAAACTCCAAGTTGGTTAATTTCAGATACATAAACTGGCTTGAATAACCTTAAAAATGTTAACTGCCTTAAATTTGGTGTTCCTGGTTGATGCTTAAAAAGAAATTTTGTAAAGGAACCAATGCTAAAAAAAAGTTACCTTTTTTTTTTTTTTTAATTCCAGCCCTTCTTGGAAAGAAAACTGAGACCAACTCTCACCATTACAAGTCCAGGTTTGACTGCTCCCAGTGAATTCTAGAGCAAAAATAACTATCCAAAGTAATTAGTGATTGTTAACAGAATTTGGAGTCCAAGTACTGTAATTTTTGCCAGTGAAGTGTATGTACTTCTCTCACCAGTGGTTAATATACATTCATGCTCATTTCTGAGAGCAGATGCCTCAGCGTGCACCCAATGTTTAGTACTTGTCTGAAAATGAAAATTCATTTTACTTTAAGATAGGAAGAGATCAAAAAAAGTTATTTATATTATTTAAAAGTACATGTAATGATGTCAATTATCTCCTTTGAAAAGGTAACGTTCTGTTCTATCTTAGTTTTGGCAAAGGCTCCAGGGAAAGTTCTTAAATTTCAGTGTCAGAAGAGAACATCATTACAAACAGCAGAGCATTAAGCTAAGTCATTAGAAGTAGGAAAAAAATCCCAACAAAGTAAGGAAGTTCAACATCTCCATCTGGACTGAAAAACTACAGCTTAAAACAGCTGACTTCTAAAACAAAATCTGAAAGATTTCTGAAGAGTAAAGGAAGAAACTTGTGCATTTTATAAACCTCAAATGTCATTTGAAAGCATCATTTTGTAAACGTATCAGGGAAACAAGTTGCTGACTTATTAGTATTCAAAAAAAACAGGACAGCAAACTAAACAGCAAGTCACACCACACAAAACAAGAACACTCTGTAATCCATGTTAAGAACAGAATTTAGAACTTTCACTGAATCAGAAAAAAAAAAGTGTCTGGACATTTGTAATACCTAAATGTAACATGCATTTTTCACATTTCTTGTTCAAGAACACTTAAATGGAAACACCTGAAAACAAATATTCCCTTGCAATAGGTACATTGTTAATAAAGTACAAGTGAGAGGGAAGAAAGTAAAATTTAGAAATATTTCACTAAAATAGTTCACTAAACTGAAGCACTTTTCAAGAATTAAGAGTACATAGCTAACAGTAGACTCCAACAGGACATAGCTAACTACATCTCTCACAATA
>VXBZ01005445.1:0-19876 GCA_013399135.1 Heliornis fulica
GTTCACGACGTAAACGCGGGCCTCAGCAAACTTTTGTGAAATGACTAACTCAAGATGGGAAGTTAAGATTATAAGCTTCCCCCATTGTTACAGTTTGTAGTCTTTTTGATTCATTCTTTTGAGCTAGTGTATTTATAACCTTCTTTTTATGACAAATATGAATTTTTGGGGGTATGTGTTAAACTATATGTAATTTTTTATCCCTCTCCATGAAGAAAAAAAAAAGTTGAGAAGAAATCAATATTTCTCTCTTTCTATAATTACGTTGTAGTAATACATTGCTTTTCATAGTTGAGTGTGGCACTGATGACACTCAAGTGAAAATGTTTCTGATTATTTTTTTCCTGCAGTAAAATCAGTTTCAAGCTCAATTTAATTATAAATTGGTGGTGGGAGCATTGTTTTTAATTACTAATGTTACTTTGGTGAAGAGATGTATGCTTCTTTCCAGATTTTGTCACAACTTCAAGTATAAGTAAAAATATTTTGTTTATTTGCAGGGATTCCTTAACCATTCTAGTTAACTAGTTATTATGTTCATATGTGTGAAAGACTCTCTTTCTGGTAATCTCGATTCTCTTGGAGTCAAAGCTCATTGTTCCTTGAGCAAACCTCCCTGAATCTGGAATAAGAACTATTCATGTTCACTACAAAAACATTTTACTCACTAGAATGGTGCTATCATTAATCGCTTCTTCCATTCCCTCCCATCTCTCTGCTTCGAAAGAGGAGTCTTCAAGAACTGTAACATTACCTTACTCCAGAACAAAAACCATCTATTTTTTTAACCTTTTAAAGAGTCTTTTAAATCTCTTGTTTGTATGTTTTCTCTATGCTTCTTCCCATTTATCTGTTTTTCAAGTGCAGTGTCCAAAACATTGAGGACCTGAAGTGTCATGGGAATTAAGGACAGTAGAATAGCAAGCTTGTATACGTAGTACATGAGAAAAATACTTAGCAGGTCTTAGAATGAGATTTTTCTACCTTGTTTTCAAAATGTAATGTCACACCAATGGCATAATCTGTACAATTGAAACATTTGTTCTCTACTTAGAGCCAAGTCTTGTTATAGTGACAAGAATTAAACCCAGAGTAGATATTTGCAAAACCCTGTTTGATGTCAAAATGAGAAGATTTACCAAAGAATTGCTTGTGCAAAATGTTTTGATTATTTTTTCCCTTAACTTTTGGGGGATTTTTAGTTGTGCACACAGCATATTGCAATTTCATCTTCATGTTTTCCTGATTTCTGACAGTTTATGACTTTTTCCTCCTATCCACTTAGCCTGTCAAAGAGGGAAATTCAATTGACTTAACAGTTTCTCTTGTCACTTTTTTATTCTTCCAAGGCTTTATAAATGGATTGTTTAATTTGGTCCAGTATCTTTCTGGATACTGAAATGAGGCTGACAGGTCTATAATTTTCTTGTACTTTATTTTTCCTCTTTTAAAAGTCAAAGACTAAGTTTTGTTTTCTACTGGCCTGTGATACATCATCTGTTATCGAAGTGATGAAAAATAATCACTGATGACTTGGCAACTGCTTGTATTACTGCATTAAGTTCTTGAGGAAGCCCTGGTTACTTATGTGCTTCCATCTTATTCTCATATTGCTTAATCTCTCCACAAATAGTTGAATGCTGGTTATAAATAACCATTTACATTCTATTTTCAGTACTATAAATGACAGGGATATATTATTGAAGAAGCAAAGGCTGAGTATTAAAAAGGTGCAGGGAGGAAATAATTTATGATTTAAGGAGTTAGTAGCTCAATTAAATCATAAGTCATAAAAGAGTTATAAGCTAAAGTAATAAGCAAGAAATTATCATAAAGAAACCAAAATAATGAAAACTTAGTGTCATCAGCCTGAACCTTTTTGAATAGCTGCATATTAATCCTTGATTATTTTAAGTTCAGTGATATAGTTTTGCCTGCTTAACTTTCCTCTCTATAGAATATAGAGTTCTACTCTTACTCAAAAAAGTATGTAAACTGTGGATTTTTAGATTTGCTTTGTACAATTTAGTCTAGGAGAACATTTAGAGAATATTGTACCTAATTAACAGAGAATTAAATAACATCTTGCAATCTGTATATAATTTCTTTACTGAATTAATTTCTGTAGGCTTTTTCCTACCTCAATAATGATTTTAAATCTAAAAGGGTAAGATGCTTAGTTTGAAATTCCAGCTAATTAAAGAAATTCTGTATTTTATTGATTTCTTGCCTGAAGAGAACAATTTAAAACAAGCAAGATTACACTAGGGAAAGCAATAGCCCCTAGCATACTTGGTAGTGTATTTCAGCTTTTGAGTTTAAGACAGTTTTATGTGATTTTACCTAATGCATTATATTCTTATGGTTTGATCTAAGGTCCAGTTACAATTTAAATTTTAAAGTGAAAAGACCTATGTTGCAAACGCAAAGAAAAATCTTGTACAAAGTAACAAAATAGAACAAATAAATTAGAGATCCTACTGAAGCTGATACATATTTTAAACACGTACTCACAATGATATTCTTAAAGGTCACAGATTATTCCAAACTGCAAGTTACCTTTTAGATCAGAATGTTGATTATAATGAAAGTGATTGTAGATGTGGTTTAAATTGTTCTGTTCTTTGAGAAGTGTCTCTTGCTCCCTCTTCTTTCTTGTTAATTACTGTGTGCTAGCAGGCGAGAAGCCTCTGCTACAGCTGCATAGTGGGTGACATATATTAATACACTATATAGATGATGGTACTGAAACCACTTCTATCGTCTATTTACATATACTTTGAAAGTATGGCTTGTGTGGCCAAATGCAGGCTGAGCTTCCTCTTCATACCAAGAAACTGGTACAGGACAGACATGGGTCATCAGTAAACTGAACCTTTCAAAAATATTCTAAAAAGATGCTAATTTAGACATCTGAAAAAACTATGAATGCAGAAGACAGTCATAGACTTTTTACATTTGCTCTAATTGCAGATAGAAAGCCTATATGCTAGGAAATACGTCAAAGCTTTGGGGAGGTAAACTAAATTTAGCATGTGGAACTCATGGACTGTATGCCATAGAGCTATTATTAAGTGATTTTAACATTTCTATGCATTTTGTATCATTATTATTCCTGAGCTCCATTTTCAACCCTAAAGAGAAAGTTATAAATTATCACAAATGAGGCTTCCTAATGTTACTTAAGGTAGAATTGAGACTAGAATGAAAGATTTATAACTTAGCACGGCCTAGTTTTATTTTTTCCAGATAAGGAAGGCTAACAAACATTCATATCTGCAGACTGATTTTTCAATGTCTTTTTAAGCAGTTAAAAAAAAAAAAGCAAGCTGCAATCAGAGATAAATTTGCCAGTCTGCACCTGAACTCTGTTGTCCTAATTTGAAAACTAGCTGTTTTGAACCAGATCTTGCTTGATCTATTGTTGTACTTCCTATTTTAAAATGGGAGAAATCGTTCTTATGACATAAATTTTAATGACAAAAAATTTGTCCAGGTAATTTTCTAGAGTATTTAATTAAGCTATATCAGGAAAATAATCTTTCTCTGCAATAAATTATGAATGAAAATAGGTTTTCTGTGTAAGCTGATCATATTTAAATGTTTCCTACATATAGGATTTTGTACACAGCTACCAATTTTTTCATCTTTACACTAAGTACTAGAAACTTCAATGCATTTGTGCTGATGCACTTGACTTTAATAATTCAAAATGTTTCCAGTGTACCAGGTTTCACTTCATATATGATTATTTGGAAGGAAAGCACGGAAGCATAGATAACTTCCTTTAAAAAAAAATAAATCAGGTATTTAGTAGTATTTGAAACTTGTCCTGGTTTTTGTCTGGGATAGAGTTAATTTTCACAAGATGCTGACTTGAATTAGCCAAAGGGATATTCCATATAATTTGATGTCATGCTCAGTATTTAAGTGGGGAGCTGGTCATGGAAGAGCAGTTGTTGGAAAACAAACAATTTTTTTACTGGAAGCCACTACATTTGAGGAGTTGATTATCTTGAACAGACCCTGTCTGCTCTCTAAGGCATTGTACTCAGGTCTTGAAGCCATTATATTAGCATGGCTAACCTCTCTGAAAAGTGAATCTTTCAGAGTGCCCCATGCTGGTCTGTACTGTAAAATGGTGGCTACTGAGAGAGGTGATGTTCCAGATTGTCAGGATAAGATCTAGGGTTTTGCTTCTTCCAAAAAGTAAAAGGCACCATAGCATGTGAGGAGGAAGGAAGCTATTAACAGACAGTGTCTGTGAAGCATGGGAAAATCCATCCAGGCTCTGCCCACTTCACAAAAGTGCGGTTTCCAGCATTTAAAGGGACATAACATGTAGTCTCTATCTATACTCTTTCATTCTAAGTTAAAACAGTTATTTTATTATGCAGTTTTGGGGCCTTTCTTTTATAGATCTAGAAAGAACTCTGTTCCATCACTTTCTCCCCTTTCTCCTCTACCCCTGGTACAAAACACCAGTTTCTCTTTGAAACGGTGTCAAGGAGTTAGTCAATATATACTACAGTTGGATATTACAATTGTAAGACATTCCTTGGAGCATCCCTCAGAGTGCAGAGTGATTACTGGTAGATATAGGCCAACAGTGTTATTTATGGGTGAGTCCAGGATGATCCTGGGAAGATACAACCTACTAGCTCCTTTGGATTGGGTAATATCATAGATTTTTCTCTAGCTTCAATGAAGCAGTAGGAAACCAGTGAGGCACTGTCAGCCCCTGCCTGTAAGCAATTAAAGTATATGCGGGAAGGAGTTTCAATGAGACATATTGTGTGGTCTTAGCCTAAGTAAATTTTGCTATGAATATGCAGTGTAAGAGTTGGTAGTGTAGATAAGGCAAATGTATGCAAATAATTGAGGAGTATCTTAGAAATGTTTTGAACTTTTGATTTTTTTACAAAAATACTAGGACATGTTTGCAGGACTGAGGCTAGAATAATGTTTAGCAACCTTTTCTTCATTTCTTAATCAAAGTTAGACTGTCTGGTGCACAGATAGGCACATAAAATTGTCAGTGACTGATGTGTGCACCATGCTATTATACGATCACGCAGTGTGGTCTTGTAAGACAGATTTAGACTTTCTAACTTGTACGGAGTGGTGATGACTGAATTTAGTTCAACATGTGAAACTTTGGTGTATATGTAGCTTCCAAACAGCTTTAGACTGAAAGTATTATCTCACCTAAATAATCTGATTCCTGTCCTACCATTTCTACTAAAATGGATAGCAAAGTAGTTCTAAATACATTTAGATTTCTTTTTGTTTTGTTTTGTTTTAATTCTTTAGAAGTAATGCATGGGAAAATGTGACAGCTAAACCTAATTTAACATGCCAAGTTTTTGTTTGTTTTACATTCTTTTACATTGTTTTGTGGTGTGTTTTTTTTTTTTTTTAAATTAAGCAATCAATGAAGGATACAGCCAATATGGTGTTTCTGTAAAAACAAAAATCTCATCTGTACAATAATTAGACTATAGATAGATGTTCCAGATGGTATACATGCAAAAAGAAGGCTAGCTGTATACCAGATGGTATTATGACCATACATAAAGCAACTGGATAATCACTGTAATATTGTGACATGTCATATTATATGAATAAATACTATGTTTTCCTGAGAAAAAGGTAAAATTATCAGTAAATTAAACCACACAAGGCAGATATGGCACTTATCCAGGAATTACAGTCCTAGAGGAACAGCATTATTAGAGTAGGAACTTAAAAGCTTTATTTCTTTAATTCATTCCCCTTATGGAAAAGTGGTAATTCTAATTTGTCTAAAGTATCCTTTACATAATTAATCATAGCATAAGCAACTTCAAACAATTTAGAATATTCTGTATTGCTAAAATGGAATCAATTTTATTGCTCTCCCCAAGAATACTCAACTTTTATAAACATTTCATTCCTAGACTTTTAGAAAAACCTTTGTAATGAAAAATCATAATTTCTGATAAAGGGTGACAATTCCTATGATAAGATACAAGAGCAAAAGATATTTCTGGATGGTGTTTCTATTAATAACATATTCAACAACCTAGATGTACCTAAATGTGAAAATGGCCTCCACCATAACTAGAAAAAGTAATGTTTTACTGACATGGTAAGGAATTTCAGGAGCTAATGGAAATATTTTTCAATTTTATTGTTTTCCCTTCAACACGCAATTTTTTTTCCAAGCATCCAGTGCAGGGATATGTGTGTATATATATATATAATTCAAGCTTTGCGATCTACCATAGATAGTTTATCTATAACTTCTCTATACAGATATTTAAAGTTTTTTAAGATGGAAAATTTCATCAAGGAACAAAACCAAGCAGCAGCTATATACATGTTAGAAAAAATTATTCCAGGCTGTTTCCTATTTGATTTAGAAAGACTTTGAGTTTTTATACAGGAAACTCATATCCTTTCTGAGAAAGTAACCCTCTATAGATGGCACAGTAAAGTTCCAGATGTGTATACAGATTGTGTGCTGATCACAATCACGAAGGATGAGAGTGTTGAGCCCCTATAGCAGTTTGTAAGATATCACCCAGGCTCCTGTCTAATTCCCTTGTAAGCAAGAGAAGGGTTTGTCTTGTTGTCCTGTTTCTAAAAGGCCACACCTATAGCTATTTCCAAAGTCTTTCTGAAGGGCACCTTCTGCCTTAAGAAATCTTGTATCTCCTAGGAAATCACTAAAGCAATGTTGACTGCTGATAATTCATTACCCTAAAAGATTAGCCAGGCACTTGCCCTCCTTGTTTGAATCGAGCTTCTTTTCTGCTTTTTTTTTTTTAATAGCCAGAGTTCAATGACCAACATTTTGGCTATAATTTTGATGTTGTACCAGTCTGATCACTTGATTTTGAACAAGTAAATTATTCAACGCCTTTTGCCATGGGGTGATGAACTTTGTCTTCTGTAATATGGAAGAGTTTCAGGTCAGGCTGATGCTGTAGTCTTGTGGAAGAGGGTGTGTGAAAACTCTTGTTGACAAGAAAACAAAAATCCTGTAACATGCATTGTTATTAACAAAACCATGCTAGTATATGTATGACTCCCTGTGTGAGAGTTGGAATGTTTCTGCTTATGGAAGTGTAGTGATGTCAGTCTGAGATACATACTAGGAACCTGTTGTGACACAGTATGAAGACATAATTTTAACCGTACAATGTTTCCAGTATAAAGATAGATTCAGCCATAGCTGAACAGTTTCTCCTGAGTGAAAAGACAAATGGCTTGCTTTTGTTTCAGTTAGGTTACTTGATTAATTTTGAGTAAAAAAAAAAAAAAAGACCTTTCTAGTATTAGCTCTTAAGAATGAATTTTTAAGAATGTCTTTGGTCACTGAATACTAGCCACATATTCAGGAGAAATCAACAAAGTTCTTAAAAAAAAAAACAACACAAAACTCCTGCCTCCTTCCCAAACTCTAAAGATATGTGGTGACCGATATCTAGGCTAGAAGGAATAGCTTACACCATCCAGTCTGATCTCCATGCATTACTTAAAAAATGGAATAGAACACTTCCGTGGGTAAAAGCACCTCGTCTGCATAAAGCCTGTGCTTGAGAATAATGTGCAGAACTGAAGACCTCTGGAACCATAAGAATCCATTCCTTCCTTAAGCAGCTTGTGATAACATGTTTGTCACAGGTCTAGCTGGAAATAAAGAAGTCCAATTTCTCAGTTGAATTGTCTGTTTTCAAGTGCTTACTTTTGCTATACCTTTCCTTACTGCATTTGCTTTCTGTACTGACTTCTAAGGATATTTGTATGCAATACCCAAGTTTGTCTCTTCTGAGGTTAAAAAAGGCTCATTCTGTAATATTACAGGTCATTGTTAGGAATTGTCACTTTATTTCTAGATGCCTGATCTTTGAATGATCTAGTTCCCAAACTGATCCATCTTACTTCACATGACTTTTTCTATCCCCGGATAACTTTCTCTTAGTTTATAGTGTCTACCAGTACTTTCAGCAATTAGTCCTCATCCTGATTTGATGAATAATGTAGATCTAATGTATAGAATATTCTTAAACTGCATATACCCCTAGTATAAGGAAAGGGGTTCTGTTTCATAATGTTTTCCTGAGCATCAAGATCCATTGCTTTTATGGCTACATCTGCTATGCTTTCCAGTAGTTAAAACCATTGCACAGATAGTGTAACCCTCAGTAGTAGTTACCATGGTTTTTTACTGTCAGACCACAGTGTTAAAAGATGAATCTCACATAAGAAGTGGAAATAGTTCGACCCAGGTTTTAGCCTTAGTTATTTCATGCTGCTTTTCCATTCAGCTAGGTTCAGAAGCAGTTTTCAAAAACTAAATTCACCAAAAGAAACCCAAATAAAAGAGTATATAATCAGCTTTATTAATACAAATGTTTCATTTTCACAGAAAGATAACTTCTGTAATTTTCAATAGCATTACTTCTTACTAGTGGCTTTCATATGTTTAGAACTAGCAAAGATATCAAAATGAAATAGTTGCCTGTTATTATTTTTTAATAATGTGGACAAGTAACTTGACTGCAGAAATGCTTGCAATATATCTGCTGCTTCATTATGTGGTAGTTTGGAATTGATGGAGAATTGACCTACACACACATATAAGTTTATATTGAACACTGCTGATGTTTTGAATGTTTATAATCTAGAAACTAATACCTAAAGGAGAAGAGATATGTCTTGTCAAGTACCAGAACAGAGCTAAAATATAACGGAAGCCTTTTCATATATGGTAGAGACAATACTCATCAGGGTACTGAGGGAGAGCTATCGGCATGATGACAGCAGACAGAGAATAGCAATTTTTCTATTCCTACTGTTTTAGTGCCATGCTCTAGTACAGAGACCATTTATTTTGAACACACAAGAAAAATCTACAGAAGGGAAAAAAAATATACATGGGTTGTACCTCAAGGAATGGTACCTCAGCTCTGCTTAGTTCTGTGATGTAAACTCCGATTAGCACAAAAAACATACTGCACAAGAACATCCGTTTGACGTGAAAAGAATAGAAAGCCGAATGAATGAATGAATGGAGAACAGATCATGAATTTGAAAGAACACTGAAAAATGAAAAAAAAAATATTTACTAAGTACTTCTCCATTAATATTAAATAGATCTACTTGCTCATGACCTATGGGTGATAGTGCTTGGGGAAAATGCTACATTACCGCATCGTTAATGTAGCTAAACGCTACTTGATCCTTCTATAATTTTACTGATATCCACCAGAAAAAAAAATCAAACAAACAAAAAAAAAACAAAAACAAACTAAACAAGAAAAAAGAAACTTTGTTTTAGCATACGTCCACAGGCAAAAATTTCCTTCAAAACTGTAATCACATCTTCAGATTTTCTGTTTCCTTGGTTTTTCCTGCTTCCTTCAGATTGCAAAAGTTACAATATCCTGCATTTTTATCTTTTTTCTGGGTCTTAGTAAACATGAGCAGAAGTTCAGATCTTCAAAGAGGAAAGAAAGGCTTTTTGTTTAAATTGTTGCAACAGAGATTATTGCTCAATGTGTTTGTTACTGTATTTAATGCAGTTGTATGTAAACTCTTTACTCTTTTTGGACTGAAATAAAAATGGAAATTTAATTAAGCATGTCTTCTAGCTAAATGGTTTATGTGTGTATGACTTAATGCTAATATTTCACTACATTTCCTAGATACAGCTGGCTGGAAGGGATTATCAACAGTATAGATCTAAAAACAGGATTATAAACAGTATAGTGTGAAGATACGATTTTTCATAAAAGGATGTAAATTAAAGTAAATTAACATAAAATGGGGATAGTTAGCAAGAGGTTTCCAGAAGCGGTAGAAAATTTGTCTACAGAAAGAGATATTTAAAGATTCTTTAGAAATACATTTAATATTGAGCTACCATCTAGAAAATGATTCTCAAACTGAAGCCTGGTATTAAGTGGGAAAAAAGTGTGAATTTTACCCAGAGTCAGTTATCTCTGGAACCATAGGTCAGCTCTCATTCTTTATCACATAGAAAAATGTACTGCAAACTTAGCAGAGGGTATTCAGGCCCTAACGAGCAGCAGTTTGCTTGGGGTTTATTTTTTTTTTGTTGGATATCTTCAAAGATATTATGAGAAATATCTAGTTTTTTAGTTGTCCGTACAATCTCTCTTGCAATGCCTTGGATGATTTATTCCACTTCAAATGAAGATATGTTGCATCAGGAATTTTATCTGGGAGACACCTTTATGCAGTAAAGCAATTAGCACTCTCCTGTCCCTCTCCTTGGTGGGCACTGTTTTCCCTCTGAGAGCAGAGGAGTAGTTAGCTGTGCCTAGGCTGGAGGGAAAGGAGATGACTTCCAAACTGAGCAGCTCCCCATCATGCTTCAGAACAGTTTAGCAGGTTTCTCCTCGTTTAAGCTGAGAGGGCTCCAGAGTTTACTGAGACACTCAGACCGAGGACAGATGTAATTTCTGTGTGTATGAACACATATCAGCCTATTTAGGACAACCTAGGTTCCTAACTGAAAGCAAATCGCCGGTGCCAGTTTAAGAACAGTGAGTGCAATGTACTGTTAGCATAAGCTAATCAGTCAGCCACTCACTGTAATAAATGAAGTGTGGTCTCAATGAGTATTATGATGGGAACTGTGTTATAGCACTCTATTGTAAAGAGGACAGTGGAGTATGAGGCAATGGAAACTTTATTTTGTAACTATTTCTGTGCAAGTTTAACTTCCACGTTTTTAGACAAATATTAGTAAATATTTTTAAAACAAAATATTACTTTTTCTAAATTAATTACATGAAATATTTAAAACAGACATGTCACTTAATCTTTGGAGTAGTTGAAGTCTTGAAACCTTAAGAAATGAAAAAATAATTACTTATGTAGATTAATCTTAGTATTTGCAGAACCCCTAGTAAGTTGCTGTGAGTTGAGGGACTTGTTATGGTGGCTTGTGAACTCTGAACAATTTCTTTCAATAAGCTAGTGATTTATTTTTTTTTTAATCCAACCAAAAGCTTTTATTCTTTGTTAAGATCCTTCTTTTGTCACTGACTAATGACCCATGGAGATGAGTGGAATAGGTATTAACACATTCTATCAATCATGGGTTATGTTTTACCTGTTATGTTTTCCTGTGAGACTCTCAATCTATGGTAAACCTATAGAAAAGAGAGAAACTTTGGTAATATACCAAATACCATTAGCTAAGAAAGTAAGGAACAGAATAATCTCAACTGTTGTTTTAGATATTTTGTAACAAGATTGCTTAATGTAGATGATCCTGCTCAGGCAGGGAGTTTGGGCTAGATGATCTTTTGAGGTCTCTTCCAACACCTAACATTCTGTGATTCTGTGAAATGTTTGTTGAAGGACAAGGAACTACTTTAGTCCAGTGCAGGGGCCTAAAGATGATTAAAGGAGCGGAACAACTTCCTTATGAGGACAGGTTCAGGGAGCTGGGTCTCAGCCTGGAGAAGAGGAGACCGAGGGGTGACCTCATTAACGTTTATAAATATGTTAAGGGTGAGTGTCAGGAGGACGGATCCAGGCTCTTCTCAGTGATGGCCAGTGATAGAACAAGGGGAAATGGTTCTAAACTGGAGAATAGAAAGTTCCATCTTAATATAAGGAGGAACTTTTTCACTGTGAGGTGACAGATCACTGGAACAGGCTGCCCAGAGAGGTTGTGGAGTCTCCTCCTCTGGAGGCATTAAAGACCAATTTGGACATGTTCATACGTGATCTAATATAGGTGATCCTGCTAAGGCAGGGGAGTTGACCTACATGGTCTTTTGAGGTCCTTTCTAAAGCCTTACATTCTGTGATTTGTTAAATGATTTTTAAAACCAAAGAAGTTTATTTTAACTTCTGTTTAAAAGCAGGAGCTTAACTATTCTTAAATAGTTACTAGTAATAAGAAAACTATTTATATTTTCCTATTACTTTGTTGTAAACTCATTGACTTGTAATCATTACAAGTATCCTAATGGGTTTGTTCCACTCACCCCTCAAAGAAAAGTACCTAAACAATATAAAATAAATGAAACTTGTAAGTACCAGAAGGTGATCATTAGAAATTCAGAATTATTTTGGTGTTTTAATTTTTTTTTGTCAGCAGAACTTCCACCTGAGGTAATTTTGTAGACCATGACAATACTTATGATTTGAACTTCTGAAACATTTATGTCCCTAACTATTCTTCTAAGCCTTGCATTTTGAAGTGTCTTTAACATTGTTGAAAAACTTGCTGCAAAACCTTCTTCTGAAGCATCATATGAGCTGTTAGCAGTTAAAAAAAAATCACTTCTACATTTATGTAGTTCTAAATTAATTATGAACATCTGAAATAATCTCCTCTTTCAGCTAAAGATTCTGTGTAGAATAGAAGTAATGGGGTTTCTTTCCAAAAAGCATAAAAACTTTAGTGTTTGCAGAAGAAATTATTTTAATTTCTGACATTGTGTACATATATGTATTAGAAGATACAGCAATAGACTATCCTTCCTAAAACGAAATCAATGGCACATAGTATTGACTTCTGTATGCTGTTGAATAAGTTGTTGACTTTAGCAGGTCTGTTTTCAAGAAAAGGTGCATCAGGGTAAATAATGTTTGATATTTCCATTTTTTCTTCTATTTCCTTACTGAGTAACCATTGTACTTGACAGTCAAAGTGAGTATAAAAAAAAAAAAAAGAAAAAGAAGGCATAGGTCTTGACTATATAAGTACTTTAGGAGAATCCCAGTGCCTTAAGCAAATATCTTGGGATCATCATGGTCAACCACAGTTCTGGGATGGCCATAAGAAAGACTGTAAGTACAGTATATGATTGAAGCAAACATATCTGTTCTTGAAGCTATATTCTGTGTAAGCTTTAGCTTATTCTGTTATATATTTTAGAGGTCTTTCCATACTGAACAGTACTACAATGAGAACATCTTTTAAGATTCTCTAATCCTTCAACCTGTGTGCCTGCTAGAATTGAGGGCAAGCTCCTTCTTCTTTCCTTTTGAAGTCTGTTCAGATTTTTCTTTGTGAACCAACACAGGAAACCTGTCACTCATTTTTATGATATGTTTCTCTGCGTAAATGGTATTGGTGCCCTCTGCGAGTTATTGTTTTGGTAGCTTAAACTCAGCAGTTTAAGAGTGTGTTGATTGAGGGGCTGCGGAAAGAGATATAATTACTTGCTTTTAAGACACAAGTTAATTGTTACAGATTTCTTCATAACTGTTATGCTGACAGTTATAACCACTTGTATGTATCCTCAAGAAATATTAGCGTACCCTCTTTTGCACAAGAATGAAAAATTTCAAGAACGACAGCAGCAGCAGCAATGAACACTTGCTAATTTTAAGCATCTATGTGCACAAATGTACTTTCACAAGTATTAAACTTTGAATGTGCATTTGCTGGTTGTTGCTCTATGAAACAAAATCCTGTGTATTGTGTATGAAAGGCCAGGTAAAGAGTAATTTTTAAGCTCTTCAACAAAATTCTACTTGTTCTTTCTCTGCAGCATTAGTTCAGTGAGAGTTCAACTTGAAAGCTGGTGGAGACATTGTTAGATGAGTGAATCATAAGGATTCTATCTCTTTAAAGTCTCTGGTAAATGTGGAAAAAATATTGATGCAGCATGACCCTAAAAAAGTCCATATAATATGTAATAAATATATCATAGTATTATATATCACAGATGCGTTTCATTAAGCCTATGGGATTTTTACATTTCCACAAGAACACAAGAGCAAGATAAAAGTGACCTTTGTGGGGGATGAAAGGAGAAGGGAGGCAAGGAAGGAAATCATGGGGTTTTGAGGATTTTGTGTTTTGTTTTTTAATTGCATGTAAATATTTCCCGGAACATTTGTAAAATATCATAGTGTTTTACTGGGGTTCTGTATCCCAAACATTTTTGCATTACGATTTCTTTTGAGCTATCCTTACTTAGTGTGCAGGGAGAAAAAAGGAAAGGAATCTGAAAAATACTGACATAAAGAAGAAAGCATAACTATTTTTTTTTCTTACTGCAAAAAAGCCCCAGAGCTTTCTGTGTACATTTCCTCATTTTGTTGATGTTAATTTTCTTTTTCTCTATTGGATGTTTAACACATGGCCCACCCAGGAAAAACTCATTAAATTATACCTTACTGTTGGGTTGTGGGGTTTTTTTGCTTGTTTTGGGGGGGGAGTTTTTTGTCAAGGATTTGTTCCAGAAAAGTTTGTGTGTATTCCAACAGCCAACAATAATGAACTGATTTCACTGAGATTCTGTTCTAAGAACATAGAAGCCTCTAACAACTGCAGTCTCAGGAGTAGCAGAACAGTCGCCAACATCTTTGCCTGATACTTTTGCTAAAGAAAAAAAATATTAAAGGTTTTGGAGGGCAACAAAAAAAAAGAATTCTGTAGAAAAAATGTCTTTTTTGACAAGTATTCAGCTAGTCAGGGCAGGAAAGGAGGCTTTGTCTAGCTAGAATGGGTCTTCAAGGCAGAGGAGTACGACTAGCAATTCTGCTTCTTGCCATGCTCAGTGCCCTCTAGGCTAACAAACTACAGTTTTTTTGGACAGTGAAGTGGTAGGCAAGTTATCAGAAAAAGTGGAGGAAGTAAATTTGCCAGCTTAATGCTGAATGAAAAACTGTTTTACAATAAATGTTGCGACTGTTGTGTTGTTTTGGTTTTTTTTTTCCAGCTGTATTGGGCTGATAATTTCACATAGAGTGGCAAGGCTGGAATGGAAGCGGTGCATTCCAGTTAGAATGGAATGCTTCAGACTGCTCCTTTCCAACTCCATTCTTTCTTCTGGGAGCTGCACTGCCACTGCTTGCTCTGAGGGAAGTTTTCCTCCCACTTCTGTCTCAAGTCCAGTCAAGAAGCTTGCCTTTCCATATGGAAGAAGAGCAATATGCCTTGTACTAACTGTATGGCTGCCTCTTAAGCCAATTATTTCAATAGTCTTTTAAAAGCTCACCTGTGCATAATAGAAACTGGATTTTATGATGAAATATATAGAGTCTGAGAAAGACTGATACATGTACTCGTATTTTCTTGATCATTGTTTTGATGGCTGCCTCTTAGTATTCAAAACGTGGTTTTATTTACACTGCTGTGAATTCAGAGTGACTTTTTTTGAGACACATCAGATATGTACTGCTGAAACCCATGGCATGATTTATCTGAGAGGTTGAAATAACAACAAAAAGCTGTATATATTTGGGTAGTTCAACTACTGCATGGCTTGTTATTAGCTGATTCTTTCTCTTATTTGGAGTGCATGTAGTGCATAATGAGGTGCAGAGAGAAGACATGGCAACTCTTCTCAAGGGATTTATGTAAATAAGAAGCACTGGTGCTTTTCTCAGCAATATTAAGTTTCGGAGCAAAATGTTTAAAAAAAAAGTCAAGGAAATGGTGCATAAAATGTGCATGAATCAGGTCCTAACTCTGTAATCTAACTCTTGGGGAACAATTAAGGCATTACAAAGTCTCGAGGCATTTATCTGTCATTTTTACTGGGACAAGGGGAATTAAAAAAAACCCAACCAAAAACTAATGGAAATCTTAATTATACATACCTAATTATGAAAATTTCACAGAACAGAAGTGCAGAAAAGGAAAGCTTTCTAATGTTAATAATGCTGCTTATAAAATACCGTAGACAAAGCTGAGAGCTTGGGAGGAACACTGATGGAATGCTTCTCTAATCTTCTATAGGAAAAATAAGCATAATGGTTTGTTTTAATTTTCTTTACTATCACAGTTCTGCAAGCAGAATTTTATTAAAATGTAACGTCTTTACCTATAATGAAATAATACATGATATACCTTTCTTTATTTGCAGACATTTAGAAGCATTTGTGTATGAAGTAGCAAGTTACAATATTTCCATATTTCCTGGTGTAAGCTCCTGCCTCTGCTATAATCATAACTGTAAGAATTCATAAATGTTGTAATTTTACCTATTTGCATAATCCAAAAGGTCTTGGGGTTGTAACAGTGGGATCCTGAGCAGGAATACATATCTCAAGGTCTAGGAATACTGACTAGGGGTTATAAAATGAAATAAGCCATGAGGGTCAAAATGAGCAGACCACGGTGGGGAAAAAATATGGTTGGGGCTGAGTATGCTCAATGTACTGGTGGAGCTGGCAGCCCTGGGGCCATGGGAAGCCCTGAGGCCCTTGCATGAAAAGTTTGCAGCAGTGGAAGCATCTCCCTCCCGGGCCAGGCCCCATGATGGGCAGACCCTCATCACTGCCTCCTTCCTCAGGGAGGCCAAGGTCAGTTGGACGCTGAAACATGCAGGAGTATAAGTGTGACATCAGAGAAAAGGGATGCTGCTGGGGTAAGACCTTTTTCATTTCCAAATGGATTTTTGATCCTCCCCTGCCCACAGCAAATGTAAGCGTTGAGGTTTTCTATATTGGGCTCCTCAGGCTACAAGGCTGCCAAGGCACTGCTTGGCAGATGAGTTAGCCCTGGGCCCATAGGGTCAGCCTGGGCTCTCGACATGCCCCTGGCTCAGGAACTGGCTGGGGTTTGGGAGTAACTGAGCAGGTGGAAAGAAGTCACACTTGTTTAAGGAGCTTCTGGTTGGTATACAAAATCAGTAATTAGTTTGGCCTTTTTTTTTTATGTATGTGTTTACCTGGCCCAGCAGGATGCTGAGTAAGGAGGGATTTTTAGTTTACACTTTGAACTTGGAGGAAGATGCAGAAGATTATACATTTTCTTTTTTTTCTTTTTTCTTTCTTTATTTTAGGGGTTGGATGGCTTGGTGGTGCAATGATTTACTACTCCTTTAGGCATGCAGACTGTGGGAGCATATGGTTCTGAATGTCTTAAAGTTAATTCACTGTGTCACCTAACCTCCGTCGCTCCTATTGGGAAAAGCTATCAAGTCCTTACCTGGAAGAATTTAAATGTGAAACACGTAAAAGACATTTCAGAAAACACATAAAATACTTTTCTGGATGAACTTTAAGTCTAGTAAGATCTATTTAATGGGGTATGTAACCAAGAAATGAAAGACCTTCTGATAAAGAACTGGTTTAAGAAACAAAATTAATACTTTTCCTAAAAGAATTGGATAAACAGTTATCCTTGATGAGGTGGTCTGTGGTATGAAACTTTTATCACATCAAGTAATAATGAAGGGTGGCATTTAAATCCTCAGCCATTCTAAATGGTGAACCTGAAAATGAAGCACTACTGATGTCTTTGACAAGGAAAGTATATAAGGTAAAAAAAGATGAAGCACGGGGATAAGCTATTTATTTTTACTGACCTCAGTCGATCTTGTCCTTGTTTTTAAAATACTTTACCAGTCAACATGCTAAAAAATATGCAGTTCATTAGATCTGTCAGAAGCAGCAGCTTGAGTAAATAGATGGGAAGGATTAGCGGAGCACTATGAAAGGTAGAAATGGTGATAATACTGCAGAAAAATGATACACCAGTATCTCAAAATTGCATTTTGCCAGTGTGCCAGAGATACAACAGACTCCAACAGATATGACAAGTATGCTATGAACTAAAAAAAAAAAAAAGACCAACCCAGGAGAGCCTTTTAAAATGTTTCATACTTTAATGTTTGTAGAGCCTTTTAAAATGCTTCATACTTAAAATAGGAATTTGGTTGTATTTTGGGTTTGTGTGATTTCAGGTGTTTTTTTTCCTAAGGTGACATACATAGGTGGTAACAATGTATGCAAGATGAAGTTGGGTTTTTTTTATGTTTTTAAGGAGGTTGCTTGTACAAAAATGTGCTGATGCAGAGGTGTTAGGTGAGAAGGATCTTGTATCAGTTAATATTGCTGACTGTAAAATAGCTACATTTGAGTCATCTTTACAATGAATAAAGGACTCTGCATCTAGCACAGAACAGTGCTTGTATAGTTTAGAGATCCAGTGACAATGCAAATTATTATCACAATCATGAGAGACCCTGGGTTTTTTACTAATTAACAAAATAAGGGTTTTTATTATTATTTTATGCAAAAAATTATACAGTCTTTTAGAAATATTAATTTGTAGTAAAGCAAACTGTTCTTGGGCTAAATCCTAGTTCTTTTATTTACAGAAATATCATCTGAATATTTGATCTGTTTCTCAATTAAACAAGACATTGAAGCTTGTGTTTAAGTGATCCTTATTTATTAGCATAACGAAGCATGAGGAATGCATGTTTAGAAGCTCTGAGAAACAAAAATGCTGTTGATAGCTCAGCACCCTGGTGAAATACTTCAAACTGTGCCTTATTTTAGATACTTTCAGGGCAGCAAAAGTTCTCTGCAATGCTCTTAAACTATATATAGTGACATCAAGAGCTGTGATGGGGAAAAGGTGTAAGCTAGTGGTCACATTAGCCCTTATGGTATGGAGGTGAGAGGCCACCCATTCATCAGGAAAACAGACTTTGCGGATTGTGTTAGGCTGACATGACAAGGTGTAGAATTGCTCTGTGTTTTCCAATGGTTTACTTTCTAATCGATCTGCTTTTGAAGGTCAAACATTATTAGTTTATTCAATTTACCATGTTTTATACGCAACTGAGGAATATGCTAGACAAGTTCTTTATTGTGAAATTATATGGCCTCTTCAGGTAAGAAAAGCTCAGCAGAATAGAATCCATCATAAATTATATCTATTCTCATCTCTTGGTGCTCATGTAAAACAAATTATTAGCAACAGTTCCTGGATAGCAAAACCACATGTTAAATTCAGTTAAATGTTTGGTCTAGTTAAAAATAAGCAGTAGTGAAGAAACCTGGCAGTTGGAGGAGCTGAAATTCTAAATCCCTGAGTTGAGGTTCTCTGTATCAGAAATCATGTTTCGAAACTGCTACGTTCAGCAATACCTAAACAACAGAGTCCTATTATCTGTTGCAAAGTAGAAACAGCTCTGATGCAGGAAGGTGTGTGTGCTGAGGAAGATAGAAGACCCTTCTTACTTGCTGCCACAGTGATTCTGAGGCAAAATCCAGCTCGTGTCTTCTTCCTTAACTGCCTCCTGTTTAAGTACATATTTAGAAATCTGATCTTCAATATCTGATAGAGCTCTTCTTTAGATTAGGTAAGTGGGTTTTACTCATAGTTATTTACATATCATGTATTTATCTGCTGTTGTTAATATTTATGGTGAATATCAGGACCTGGAAAGATAATAACCTAAATTGCCTCTTTTACCGTTCTGTAGTATAAAGTTTCCATGGTCATTCAAGTAGGAAACATGTAAGCTGACAAACCGTGTTCGATGTTAGGCATCTCACTCACAAGCATGACTTCTTTTAATTCCCATGTTTCAGACCAGAAGTGAATCTGGTGGTCTCAATTTAGTTCCTATTTAGATATAGGCTAGTCTATGCTATAACTCATTATTCCTGCCTAATACAATCCTAACAGTGGATAAAATCTTTAATTTAGAAAGAATATAACATGTTAAAAGGCTTTGTGGAAAAGTTTATATAGAACTCTAGTTTGCCTCTAAAGAACATCTCCTTCTTAAGCGTTTTCTATGTGTCAGATTTTTTTTTAAAAAAGAAAGTCTTATTTCTTCCTTTCCTATTTTTAAACTTTCTTTGTTATGATTATTTCTATCTCACTGTTCTATAACATTGACTGTTCTACTTGACTGGTTCTTTTGTTATGTTTGCATTAGCTGTGCATTTATTTTTACTTTTTTTTTTTTAAATCTTGAAAGAATTGTATTGTCCTGCCCTCAATCTGCTAATCAGTACTCTTACATTCAAAGTGATACTATTTAGATCTGTTTTTTTGCCTGCAAGATTTAGCATTAATGTCAAAAGTAGTTGTTGGGCAAAGGATGTTTCTTTTTGAGTCTTTACTTAACCCCCCCCC
>VXBZ01005445.1:39874-125702 GCA_013399135.1 Heliornis fulica
CCCACTCCCCCAAAAAAATCACAACAGGGGAAAAAGAAGCGAGGGAGGGAATAGGAGGGATGAGCAGTTCTTGGCAACTAAGTAAATAGAGAGCATTTGTCTATTTAAAGAAGAATGTGGGATTTGTGGTAGAGACAGTATAGAGGTTTCCTAATACTCTTTATTGAAATACCCTTTTTTTCCTCTCTTTATTGTTCATATGTTGTAGACACAACTATATTGTTTCAACCAAGTATTTGCTGGGAGATGGATTGGGACAGTTTAATTGCTGTGAATTTCTGAAACTCTGGTAACTATTTACAAGCAACATTCTGCTTTGTGATTTGGTATCCCAGAGTAGTTCTTGCAAACAAAATGTGAGTAAGAAATATCAGTGGTATTTGACATCCTAGATGACATGCAAATTACTTCTAAGCTTTAGGAATCATAACTAATCACAACAAAGTCTATTTTTCATCTGGAAAATTTCCATGCAGTATATAATTCATTGTATAATACATACTGGTAAGCTGTCTGTTGTGTACCTTCTGACATAATAAGAGTCAAGGCTCTAGTTAAGTTGTAGCTTTTCCTTCATTGCCTTGTTTCAAAATATTAATGTAGTAAATATACTGAATATGGTTTAAAGGAATCAAGCATAAGCATTTATGAGTTTTCCCTGGTGTAAGTTTTTGCTTTTGTTGGTTTGGGTTTTTCTTCTGTTTTGCTGCCTTCTCCCTTCATTATGTTATGCATTTAGAGTTTTGTTTGTTTTTTTTTAATGAGTGTCTAGGCAAATACATTTCCTATCCTCTATTTAAGCACACTACAGTTTTGATACATGGGCTAACAATAGGGTGCAAAAAACCACTGGTATAAATAAAACCAGAAGAAGTTGGTCCATCACTGCTTCTTTAACCATTCTTCAGTCAGTCTTTAAAGGATACCAGAACTATTCCCATGGAATGATTGCAATGGGCGGAGCATGTCATTCCCACTTGTATAGTTGCATGGCATATGTGACTGCAGTAGCCGAAGAACTTCAAAGGCACTGCAGGAAATGATAGCTCAAGATATTGTTGCAGAAAACATGGACTATCCAGTATGTTATGATAGAATACAGACATCACCATCTAGAGGAACCGAAGCAATAATGACTTGAGCATTACATTAATAAAAAAATCATGCCCTGTTTAGAACAAGGGCTCGTGGTGGCTGAATGTTTTCCAGTGTGTTCCCGTTTCAGCAAAACAACAGAAGCATCTTGTAGACTCTCCAGAAACAATGCCCTCGGGAAATAAAAAAAAGAATCCTGAAAAATCTTGTAAATATGTTTTCCTGTTGCTTTCACAAATCCCTTATTTTGCTTGAATGTCAGTGACATGAAATTGGTGAGGTAAAATGGAAAGATAACTTTGGAGAACTGAGACAGTGAATTGATGGGTAAAATAAATTTTCAAATCAAGATAGATATTTAAGGAATCTGTAATTTTTTATTTGTTAATTATTTGCAATAGATATATCATGTATAGACAGAAGGAATTTTTCTGGGGCAGGGGAAGAATATATGTAGAAACAGTAGAGCACATAAAATGCTTTTAGCTTCAAAAGTCAGAAAGTAACTTACTGAAACTTGCTTTTTATTTTTGCCCTCTACCTTTTTCCAACAACAGCTTTTACTTTTTTTTTCCGTATCTTTGGAAAGGGGTGTGGAAAGTGAACATGAATGTTTTGGTAAAGTCGGAGGCAGAAATTTCTGGAAAAATCTGTTGCTCTCATTATAATGCTTGAATAGATAAAATATTTCTTAGGAACCTCAGCTGCCTCAGCTTTTAAGAAAAAAATGCTTTTTCAATCTGAAAAGGAATACTACCCCTTTAAAATTTGTGTTTGAAGATCTTTTGGAGAAAGAAGAAATAGGAGATATTTCATTTTGGAGGGGAGGTGCTTTTCTTCCTAATTTCTTCTAACTAATTTTACCTAGAAAGGAGGAAGAATAATATCTTGCTTACTTCTCAGCAGACAAAATCTTTAATTTGGAGCTTTTTTATTGTAGATACATATTGTGCCTCTTATGCTGGAGTTCTGAATGGACTGCTACAGGCATTAGTTTAGCAAGATTTCAGTAAAACAGTTAATGTTCGATAAACACTAAATAGTAGAGACAGTTTTATTGCCTGACAAACCATCCTCAAGTCATCATGAAAGAATTTTTTTAAAACAGCTTTTTTGTAGTTGCTTGTTTGAGGCATTAAATACTATTGCCTCTCTTTTACCTTTTTTTATTTTGTGAGGAAGGCTTAGGGTTGTTTTTTGTTTTTTTTAAATTAGCGCAAATAACTAAAACATTTACTGCTTGTGGAATATAATTATATAATTATGTATACAGAAGAAAAGCATGTAATATAAACATGGGGCTATTTACATCTTATGGATATCATTCCTTTTTAGGTAATCATAAGAGAAGACAGCTTTGGAATTGCTTTTTTATTATTTCTTTAGCAAAACAAAAAAGTAATACTGATTAATAGGTTGTGTTTCGAAGCAAGAGTTTATGGCCCATTATATCAATTATGATAATTAAAGCTTAAGAACTATATTTTTTTTTTCTCCCCAATACCAACTTTATAAAAGGAAAAAATATCAGTGGTGGTGCAAGAAACACTTGAAAAGTTTATGCCTTAAGGATCTTGTTTAAAACTTTGTCTTTTCCAATGCCATATATGCATTCTAATATGTACTTACCCGTGTGATGATAAGAGTCACAGACGGAAAAAAATAAGCTGACCATGTAAATTTTTGCTTGTTGTTTTAAAAAAAACAAACAATGTGTGGGTGAAGTGGTTTGATCACGTAGAATCAGGCAAGATCAGTTTTTGTCTTATCTCAAGTCAGGAAAACCCACTATAATGGCATTTTGGAATAGTGTCTTTTTGGCCTGAAAGCTGTTGATAAGTACAGTAGCAAACTCTTAATTTTTGAATATAGATATAATTTAAAATACTTCCCCAATTTTTTTTTCTTTAACTGTGTTTGTTTTTTTAAACTCATAAGTAAAACCAAAAAATCTAGACTTAAACAAAAAGACTAAATTCTTAATATATATAATCTGTACTATAGCTACAGGAAAGGGAACATATTGCATATTTAAAAATAAAACTTGCTGCTATTTCTGGAATGGTAAAACATGCAGTAGTAGGAATATATATAGTTACTAAATCACAATGTGTAGATGGAGTGTGTGGACCTTCATAAGATCAATTCTTTATGTCGTTCAACACCCAAGGACTCCGTATTCCCAGAGTTATTCTGTCATGTTATTTAATATGCAAGACACATGAGCTCATTAGTAGAGCTCAAAACTCTATCAAATTACCTTTAGTAAACAACCTTGGAAAGATTCTTCATCTCATACTTTGAAGGCATGTTAGAGAAGGTGGGGGAAGGTCTCAAAAGCTTTAGTTTTAATTAGTCCAAAGAGCAACCTTACTGTTGATATGTTATTGGCTATCATGGTAATCTTATTAAATAAATTATTTCCCGTGACAAGCCTCTGATAAAGCAGCATGTCAAGTATTTGTTACCCACTGTAACTAGCTCTGTTGTGGCTAGACTGGAGAGGGAGTAAAATAAGTCACACTTGAACAGTACATATTAAAAAAAATCTAAGACTTTTTACAAATATTTTCAGACACAGTGGTTCACAACAGAAACTTCTAATTTTTACTGATCTTTAAAATACAAACCTTCCCTTTAATGTGGTGTGTAACATCATGAGATGGTATATGTGGAACTGTGTGAGCTTTTTAAACCTTATACATAACTACACTTTAGAGTAATTTGTGTGATATGATGCATTGAATAGCAGCAAATTTTTGGTGGCACTGGGCTTCACTTGCTTCCTCTCTTATAGACAAGCCCCAGTGTTTTAGAAGGCTTCTGAAGTGACTGACACACAGTTCTTCTAACTTTGTTAGAAGTTGTCTTTTTATTTGCTTCCATTAACACTTTGGCTAATTCATATTAGGGCTGTAAAATTTGCTTAGAAATTCTCCTTTTCAGTTAAAATTGAGACTTAACTTTCTGACCTGAGCTTGTACATTTTTATGTTGATAATCAAGATTGCAGACTTAGAGTTGGACTTACAATTTCTTACAGTACTTCTTCATGTTTTTTCTCATCCAGTTACAACATTGTGCCAGTCACAAAAAAAAACCCAACAAAACTCCCAAATGCTGTTAGCAGCAGTTCCTTTTTGGTAACACTGGATGTACAGGTGTTGTAGGAGGGAATGAAACCCATGAGCTTCTAGAAGTTGGACACGGTGCTATCTTGAGTTATATTCCCCAACATAGTACCACTCCAGAACAGAGCTACTTAATTTTCCTATACCTTTCTTCTTGTCAGTAAACTGGAGGCACTTTGTCCATGCAAAGCATTGGCCAAGATTTGTAGTATAACCCTCCAGTCCCGTTCAGCTTCCACTGGAGGTTTCAGGGAAGGGAGATAATTGCACCTTGACCCCTGCTGTCTTTCTGACAGCCTGTGGTGTGCTGTTGACTTTTTTCCCAATGTACAAGGCTGGATGATTTCTACAGTGATTTCCTACAGTAAAAAAATTCTGTTGGAAGGTTTGAGCTATTGCTAAGGAATTTAAATCAATAGATTTTTCTTTTCCTCTTTTATTGTCTTAGTTCTTCTTTTGCCTCAACCCCCCTAAACTTGAAGTTACATTTGGTGAAATTGAGATGTGTTTTAATCAAGCAATAAGTTTTTATACTCTTAAAATAATTTATGACATGTGGGATCTAGTTGAGATGAAGAAATAACTATTCATCTGTGTGTATATATGTGTATTTGATTAGGGAGAGAGGTTAGTGAGGCATCGGGAACATGGAGAAATGATTTGAGGATTTTTAATCCTTTCCTGCAGTTATCTGCTGTCCCTGATAAATATAAACAGGTTACAGAATTAGTAAAATGATAACCGACTCAAGATTTTGAAGTCTGTTCACATTCGTGCCTTTTTGCTTATCCTGTAGGATTGACTCGGTCTGTGTTCTCTGATCTGTAGCATTCCTTGAAGCTTAAAAAGACAGCTGAAAGGTTTTCAGGTGCTTCTGTACTATTTTAAGAGCAGCTTCTTATTGTCCTTATTCATTGAAATAATAGTCTGTCACTTCAAATTTTACCTTATCCTCCTCCTTCTCTGAATTCTCTTTAGGTATAAAGCTAATGATGATCCTTTCCTAACTCTTTGTTACCTTTTAACTTCCTGTTTTAAGAAAATACTTTTGAGATGCATAGCAACTATTCTAAAGAGGGAAATGCTGAGATACAAATAGAACCTGAGAATTTGTCACTAATATTAACTAAAGGTAGATGACTGGTTAGATACCTTAATTAAAAGGACAGTATTGGGCTGAGAACTTGGCAGGGGAGGAGAGAGATGAAAATGGGACCAAATAATACAGGTTTGACGAAGGCTGTGGAAGGGCAGTAAATACACGGGGATATGTTACTAAGCAGCTAATGACATGGGCCGATTACAGCTCGGAAGGAGAGGGAGGCAGGGACAGCACTGCAGCAGTCAGGGAAGTTTGAAACTAGCAATTAGATTGTCCGTCAAGGAAAGGAAATCTATGTATTACACAGCCATCTAGTTATGCCTGTCGTAGTAGGCATTTGTCTGGAGGAACATGCCTTCAGACTAACTTATGCTTCATTGTAGGGTGTCATATTTCAGTACAAAACCAAAAGCCTGTTTCTAAAGGCTAATATATAGAGCATGCAAATTCAACAGCTTTAACAACAGGGTTCATTCCTTGCATTGTTCTAGTGCTGTTTTCTGATCCATTTTCCTCTTAGTGACTTGCTTTGTTTTGGAACTTGTAGATTCAGCATTTACTGCCTCCTGCATCTGCAGAAGCTGCAGTTGTCTTATTTTTCTTCTCTTTTACTTTACTGTCTTGCATAAGCCTTGTTCTCATAAGAGCGAGCTTTGCCTCAGTGAAATAAAATTTCTGAGCCTCTCTTGCTATTTTGGAAAACTATCAGCCTCACATCTTGACCACTAAGCTGTCTAGGCTATGAAGCATTTTTTTTTAAATGTCAAGAAATCCTTCTAGTTCAATTTTTCAGAGAATTAATGCTGAGAGTAGTCAGTGATTTGGAGCCTTTGAGTAGCAGCTAGAACACTTGCTACTTCTCTATATTTACTTAAACATGGCCTTACTACTTTATGGGTAAGAATGTTTTACTAAGTTAGATAACCTAATTAGTACTTGTACTTCTCTAATGTCACCACCATGTGATAATCTGGTTTAGTTTGGAGTGTGTGTATTTGAGGGGGGGTGTTTGTGTTGTGTTTTTATTTCTTTAAATGTATTTCAAATAAACAAACCAAGAGGTTTATGGTAGCTTAAGTGTGATTTAAATATAAAAATATTGCATATTCCTAGGTCATTTGAGATTATTCTCTCCAAGAAACTCAATTTTGGGAGAAAAAGAAAAAGCAGCAGATTGAAAGATTATGACACAAAATTTATTTTTTTTTTAAGAATTTTCATTCACAATCTGTTGATTTCACATAGCAAAACACTTCAGAGTCTAGTGTAGTGGGGGGGGAGTAGTAAACAAGCTAACTAAAATATTACTTCTAATTCTTTCTTTTATCTGTAATCTTCCTTTCTCTGCAAGTACATAATCATATAAAGAAAGAAAACTTAGAGTGCTGAAGATGTCAAGCTTTGTTACATTATCATTTTTTATATAGCAGTTTTCAATCCAAGATAATACATTAGAAATCTTTGGTAAAAGAAAGATTTTTTCCATCAGATCTATCACAAAGCTGGCACGTGTGGGTTTTATTAGGCAGCAGAACATGGATGAACAAAGGAAAGCAGACTGAACCCCTGATTCTTTACAGATTCAGCTCTAAAATTTCTTCTTAGCAGATCAAAGCTGAGCAGTTGGATTAAGCCTTTAACTCCTCCATTCCAGCTCTTAGATTTTAGAGATCACAAGTAGTTGGTTACAAAACAACAGACACCTTCACTGCACTTCTTCCATATTGAGCCACAACACTTACTAATTTAAAAGTTACCTCAATACTGCTGCATTTTCACATATAATGGATTTTGGAAGAAGTCTGCTAACTTGATTCTGTTCAGGTTTCTGGGAGACAGGCAGGTATCTATACAGACTCTTAACGTTAATACATCGGTATTTTCTCAATAAGCTTGTCATATTTTCTTAAGCTTCAATATATGCTCTTAACTTCAAGATGAGGCTTATGGTTCTTATGGCTTTGCATATGTACTACTGTGCTGCCAACTGCTTGAGGGAATTCAAGCTCCTACTATGTGGTGTGTTACTGCTGTCGGAAAAATCCTGATGACTCCTGCCTGCATGGTGAGATGTTTGTGATTTGGGGATTTTTTTTAAGCCTCTTCATAGTAAATATATGTAAGTAAACATGTACTTGTATATCCCATAATTTGATTGGTATTTCTCCCTTCCTCCTTTCATTTCTATTAACTTGTTGGTGTGCGTATTGTCAAGAAGGGAGAGAAACATTCTTCTATAAAAAATGTTAAAACTGTTGAATGACACGTGTTTAATAATTAACTGGTTTGTAGTAACTTTGAATTGCTGTATTTGGGTATCCTTGCCATTCTGGCCAGCAAGATGTCAATGGCTTGTGTGCCAGGTAATTTCTGTCTTTTCTGTTCATTCTGACAATCACTTTTTTTTTTTCTTTGTAGTAGGACAACTTGGGTAAATGTTCTTGCTTCCTTCCCCTGTCCTTAATCTACCCTTCCAGTCATTCCTCCCCAGCAACTTAGAGATGCAGTGTGATGGTGGGAAGTTAGGTCCTCTCTGTGACATATCAACAAGTGTTTAGATATGCTCTAAGGAAATAAGAAAGGTAGAGCTTCAGGGAAGTCCCCTCCTCTTCTTCAGCCCTTTGACCTACTTGAAAGGGCACAAGTTGGGTGCCTACGTGTGTGTATAGGGCTAGGGCTGAGGAGAGCCCTTTACTAGGTAGAAGAATTAAATACAAAAATCTAAATAAAGTTATTACTAGCATTTCCCAGATGGGTTAAGTTAATAGAGTAGCAGTCTAATTAAAACATTTCCTGCATCTTGCTTTTATTCCTACATGTTTAGGACAGGTCTTCTGGGATCTGCATGTAGGAAATGTGCTTGGAAATACTTCCTTCTGTGATTATGCAGTGATTTAATTCTAATGACATTATTAAAGCATTGGCTCATGAAAAGGCTAAATTCTGCCTTGAATGCCTTCCAGTTGTGAACTTCTGCAATGTTTCAGGTGTATTGAAATTCTCAATTGGTGTTTGCCTGTTTGGGATTTTCTTGTTTGGGATTTTCTGTTGTTGTTGTGGGTTTAGCTGCCTTTTTTTGCTTTAAGATTACACATCCTGTTCCAAACCACTCTACTGATTTGTGTAGGTTTTAAATGGTAGTTAGTGAGACACTTCTGGTAGAATTTGTAAATAAGTTGAGGTTTTACAATAAATTTACAATAAAGGCAAATTAATTAAAGTTAGAAGAAAGAAATTGTGGGGTTGAGATGGTCTCATCTTTTTGGATATTAGCACATATATGCAAGTAAACCAAAGACCTGTTTGCTTTGGAACTGTAATGTTTAGTTGCTAAACCAGCAAAGCCACATATCCTTTCCAGACACACAAAGACTGAGGCAATCTAGCAAATATTTGCTGTCTTTTGGTTCTTATGCTTGTTCATCAATTTTAAAATACTTGAAGTATGGCTATCATTTTACTTTCAGTCTTTTAATAAATATAGGCTTTTATAATAGGGTGGACTTACTCCTTTCTTATTCTTCTGAAAAGTTATGGCCTGCCTTTCACTAGAAGGCAAGAGAGGAGAAGATGCTCTGTTTCAGAGAGGAGTGGGCTGATTCCTCACTTCTGTGCCTCTTCCCTGGGTCACATAACCTGCCTTGACATACTTATCTTCCTCCAGACCAGCTGGTCATCTGTAGTTTAACATTTTCTCTCTTTTCATCACTATAAAACAGAATGAAAATGCATACAAATGTTGCAGCTGTATTGTTCCCAAGTCTTTGCCTTGACATTTTTTTTGCAACCTTAAATTCTCTAAAATTTTGTCTACATTAGGTTTTTGGGAGAATGAAGGAAAAATATGATAGAATGGGGTTTGACTGCGTCCTAGACTTTTTTCTTTTCTTAAAGGGGAGAGTCACCTTATTAGGTGAAGTAGAAGAAATGAACGTGAGTGAGGTGACTAGTGAGTCACCTTCAGTATGTAAACAATGTAAGTGTGTAGTAAAGCACCTTCAGTATGTACTTTTTTTCTCTCCAATGGGGGGAAAAAAAAAGCAACCATAGGGGACAAATTATATTGTTGACATAAAATCTGCCATTTTCAGAATAATATTTTGTCTTTAACAATGGATGGAAGATTTTTTTTTTCCCTCTCATATTACACTAATTTTTCTGCATGCTTTCATATTTTACTGGTATTTCATTGTAAGAATGAACCATTTCTTGTGGTCATCCTCTTAGTCTATAGAAAGAAATGCAGAGGAAGGAAGGGTGTGATGCTGCAAGTTATCCTATATTGTATAGTAAATCCTTGTGCTTTCATGTAGTGCTGTAAGTGGGAAACAAAGTTAGGAAACCAAACAAAATAGACCTTTGCTTGGTAACTCTTGTGCACACACCCCACACTGATATTTCTCTAACAGTTTTCTGGTGCTTAGGATTTTCTAGGTAGATCTGAAAACTTCAAGAAAAGTATACAGATTTTTAAGGGGGGTGTGGAGTGGGGAAGATTAAGTACAAACACTTGCAGAAGTGGGTAATTGTCTGTCCATTGCCACTATTCTCTGAAGAACTTCAAGTTGCAGCTGGTTGATACCTGACACATCTACAGTTGCTACTTTTTCTATATCGGGAATGTTCTCTTGGAGAAGGAATCAGCAAATCAAAGTATTTTTCAGGTAAACTTGTGCTAGCAAAGAATATCATCTGTATGTAATGTAGGTCATCTCTGTCCCTCTCCCTTGTCGCTTCCTCTTTCATTTGTTTTCAGTAAATGAGAACAAGCTCTATCAAACATGTCTTACATTTTGAAGGTGATCCCTTTGGAAATGAAGTAATGAGACATGCTTTCTTGGGAGACAAAGTTTTAAAAGCTTTTTTTTTTTTTCCATCTATTTTCAAACACAATATATTTTAAAGAATAAGATCAACATTCTATCTTTCACCATTTGGCAAATACTGAGCTTCTTTTGTCCTTTGATTTCTGACTGGTCTCAAGGTAACTCATTTTTTTTGTTTGCACACACTCAGGCATAATGATGTTTTCTGTACAGTTCTGAGAACAAAGAGATTTGTCTTTTACTGTAAGTGGGGTTGCAAAACTCTTCAGGTTAAATCCATTGTCGACACAGTTAACTCTGTATTATGACCACAGAATGAAAAGCCATACCTTTGCTAGCTAGCTAGTGTTGATAATAGCTTTAGCAGTTTGCTAGACACCTATTTATAACATCTTGAGGAACCATGCCACATCTTAATCTCTGTAATTAGTGGCAGCATGTACAAGTATGTCTACTTATTCTTCAGTTGTATCAGTGAAGATGGATGAAACTTCTAGACAGGACCCCCCCAAAAAATATTTCACAGCAACCCCACATTAAAGAAGTTGGCTCACAAAACCAACTTTCTAGAGAAATCTCTCTTCTCCAACATTCTCTCAAAAAGCTAGAATGCCTCAAAACAGGGATGTTGTAATTCTAAGTGGTAAACTGATAGTATACATTCTACTATGGGAATCTGTTTTCAGTAACTCTTCTCTAATGAACCAAATTATGCTACCCAGCTCTCCATGTATGATTTCAGCATGGAACTATCACTGAAAATATTTTTATTTCTATAGAATCTAGTTCTTGTAATAGAAATTAAATAGAAGAATTGCATAATAAAACTTTTGCAAATGAATAATTGCATTTTAGGCTGTTGCTCTGTTGATTATGTAAGGCTATTAAAAGTTTACAGAAGTCTTTGAACTAAGGAAAAAGTATTGTACTGGAAAATTAGAGATTAAAAAACCCAAACACAAAACCAAACCAACCCCAAACAACAAACCCTCTATAATTCTAGATCCCAATCCCACCTTTTAGGTCTAATGAGTTTCACCTTTCATGCATACACATTGGGAAAACTGAATGTGTAAAAGAGCATGAAGCCAACTAACTACAGGCTCAGCATTATTGTTTTTCTTGGTGAATTAAGCTTTCCACTTTTAAATTAAGGAATTCATCAACTTGGTTTGTTTTAGAAATCCTTCTCCTCTTGGTTGGCATTTCTGCTCTGGTCAGCAGTCAAATAAATACTTCTTGGTCTGATGTGTCTGATATCTTCAAACAAATTTCCCAGTCTTCAGGAGAGGGCAAAAAGTGGTTTATAACTCTCCATTGGACAATTTACATGCATTTCCACAAACCGTTTGAGACATGATCCATTTTGAATGTGGGTGCAGCAAGTTTCACATTTAAAAAATATGGATAAATATACATCAACTTTTTGTCCTTCAGTGACTCTCCTTTTAGCTCCTTTTCCTATTTTATAATAGGAAATATGCCCCATAGAAAGTTCTTCATGGTGTTTTAATCAAATATCTGGCATATAGAATACGAAATTATTAGCTTTGTTCAAGATATGGACCAGTAGTTCTCTAGAAGTTACGAATTCCACAGTCATCATCCATTACAATAAGGAGCTCAGATCTTGCATTCATACTCCTATTCAGCACTATGGAAATGGGGCACATTTTCCCATATTCTTCTGAACTTTGTGGTAAAGGTCTTCTACACAGTATGACCTAATCCCACAAATTAACTGATTTTTTTTTTTAAATGTAGCTTTATTTTACATGGGAAAGATGCTCTAAACTTTTAGCATGTGGTCTTGAACACCTCACTGTATAACTTCTTCCTTTTAGTGGTTTCAGGAACTTTAATACAGCTAGTGTGCACAGCAGCTTCGTTTTCTTGGCTGATTTCTTAAAAATAAACTATTAAGCATTGGTTCTAGTTTGTTCCTAAGGTAATCATCAGTGCATTTGTTGAAGGGATTTTGATTTTTCATTTAATGATGTTTATTTTGGTGTTTTGTAACAGTAACTTGTCGAACAAAAGAGGCACAGCACTTTCACTTTCTTAACTTATTGGTTTATTAAGTAAATATAATTCTATTTATTATGGAATTCCTTCATTTCATTATTGTCTGGATCTTTTTATGTCCACATAATACATCTGGTGGAACAACAGTTTTAGTGAATCCCACAAATGTAGGTGGAGACCTTTTTCTATTTGTTCCTTTTTTTCTATGGAAGTGATCTGAGGAGAGCTCTGCTGAAGTACTCTCACCTCTAAATTACACAAACAAAACAGTGTAAACTTTACTACAGTTGTTAACTTGCATGTAGCAGACCTACAAGTGGTAAGTATATAAGGCAGGTATTGAATGCATCAAAGACCTATGCAGATATTTTTAGGTCTAACTTGTAAACTATAAAAGCTTTATGGTTTGTTTTTTGGTTTTTTGGGGTTTGTTTTTTTTTTTCAGAGCAGACAATTCCAAAATTGTTTAAAGAGGAGTTATTGGTAGAGCAGCTTCAAAGTCCAAGTGACTCTGATAATACTGAATGAGATCCCCAGCCCTGCAGTTCCTATTTCCTTCCCCCTCTTCTGCTAGGGAGGTAGATAGCAGCTACACAGGTACCCTACCTATAATAAAGAACATAATGGTAGTTTTGTCTGTGAAAGGTTTGAAAGGTCTCTCCTAGGCCTTAGTGAGAGCAGAAGGGTGCTGCATATTCACAACATGAGGCTAAATGTGTTAACATTGTCTTCTCCCTGCCCTGTGATGACAAAACTTGCTTTTCTCAATACTTTGATGGTGTGGCTGATGCAGTATCAAATGGTATTGGAAGAAGCCTTCATTTGTGGAGTTTTTTTGAAGTGGAGTAGCAGGCTGAGTGTGGAGGAAAGGTTGAACTTCTGAGAAGTATCTGTTCCTAAAATGTGACATGAAAAATGAAGGTCCAATAAAAGCTTATGCAAGAGGAAAACCACTGTTTTGGCAAAGTTCTGTGTGCACAGCTAGGCAGCTCTTCTGGTTTTCCTGTTGTGTAGAAACAACACATAAGATTTTGTCAGAAATGTCTGTCTTCCATCAGATGAATGATGTATTTCTATATCCTCATTTTGGTTGCACCTCTTTCTCTCTCAATCAGTTGACTAGCTTGTGGGGTTTTGTATTACCTGGAAAGAAACCCTGACTAATTTGTTGCCTATCATCTCTTATGTGACCTGTGTAGACACAGGTATTCTGTATCTATATATTGCATGTCAGAATAAGAGACTCAGTAGCAGCAAACCTCAAACAGTCATTGTTGCCATGGTGACAAAATCAAGTGAAATTAAAATCCTTTTCCTCAGTCTGGAAAGTTCAACCCCATAGCCTCTCTTGTTCTTAGTGAGGCTTGGAGATACCCAATGGTTTTATATGTTTCTGTGAGTGGGATACCTCTTCTTAATTTAGAGTTGTTAAGGCCATGGATATCTCATATGGGACTGTATGAACAGCCTAAAATTCCAAGTTTTACTGAACATGTATCTCATTTAGGGGACGCCTAAAACTTATTCCTCAGTCTTTCAGTTGGAAGGTAATTCTTTGAAATGGCTGAGTAGGAAAGGAAGCATTTGTTCGAAATCAGAGAGGATGGATGGACAAGATCTGCAAAGACGATCCCCCTCTACCCTCAGAGTCCTGGTGGCCTAGGTGTACACTGCCAATGGTACAACATTGCAAGCAGGGAACAAACACCATGCTTTAAAGTAACTCCTGTGTTGCCTTGCTGCTCCTGTGTTCTGTATTTAAATATGCTGCCATCAGATGCTTCCATATGTGAGCATGTTTTAATACAGGTAGCCTAATCCTGGAATATATTGGTGGTGGCCATGGAAGTGGAGGGATTAACCTGTAGAAATTATTAGTGACAGATGTCACTGCACTGAGGTCTCCACCCTTCTCAAACATGTCTGAAGCAGTTTTCAGTATATGGTTAGAAGAAGTTCTAATATAAATATCCATAAAGCTTTATGGAGCTTCCTTGGGTAGCAAAAATCAAAATGCTCTGACCTACGTCATTAAAATGATCAAATAAATTCCTTTTCATAGAAAATTGTCATTACTTTTTCAGGACATCTGCCATCAGTCTCTCAGCAGTATATATCTCCATGGCAGCAACCTAAATAATTGTTCTACTTGTATGAAGCTGTTAAACTATATACTACCTTCAAGTGACAAGCTTTCAGAGGCCATTAGTTACATGCTTTTCTTTGAGATGTCTCCAGTTAGCATGCTTTTTTATTGGCATTTTAGAGTGAAATTTCTAGGAAAGTGGCTGCTAGTGTTTCATAAATTGTTATTACTATCTACACAAGTTAATACCGCTTTACTGAGTTAAAATAGAGCATTATTAAAACAAAGACATTGCTGGAAACTGATAGTGCAAAAAAAAAAAAAATCCCACCGAAAAACCCAAACCCAGAATACAACAGTCTAAGGAACCTGTCGTCGTACTGGTCAATGGAGCAATATAAATAGTGCCAGCATTGAAAAGGTGAGATACTGATGTCACTGCCATGGATTCTTCTGATAACATCCATATCTAAGCGGGGTCCACCCCATTGAGAGTTTTCATTAGCCGTCCGGACAACAACACAACATACCTAGTCAGCAAATCTGTGGATAATCACACACCGAAGGCAGCATTCAGTGTAGTGGAGAACTACGTTACCTCTTCAAGATATATCCACTGCTGTTATGAAAGAGGGATCAGAATATGCAGAACATGGCAGCAGGACAGTGTATACCAGACTGTCAGTCCAGGAAAAAATAAGGCAGTGGCAAGTTAGATATGTAATGGTTCCCTTTTGAATTTTCAGAAGGCTCCAAACAAGGTCTAGATAGTTTTGTTTTGGTTTGTTTTGGGTTTTTTTTGTAAAAACTTCCACTTGATCCAGAGAAAATGTGAATTTCTATTTTGAAGTTTAGTTAGGATTCTCATAAGACTGAAAAATTAAAAAAGTTTCTGAAGTTAATAGGAGTGCTAAGGATAACTACATGTTAGGTAGAAGTAGGTTAATCGGGGTAGGTAGGGAAGAGAGAGGAGAGGAAGCATTGTACAGAATAGCAAAAGATGTGAATTGCAAACAGTCTTATCGAGACAGATATTTACTATCACTGCAGACCTTCCTGTATCTTTTAAATAGAAATGAATTTCCTTTCTGCACACCTTTAAGGCAGGAAGGAGCTTTTTGTTGTTGTTGTTGTTGTTGTTGTTGTTGTTGTTATCCATGCCCCAATTCAGTGAGGGTCTGCACTAGCCAGGTATATGTGAAGGGGAACCTGCAGTGGCTACAGGAGAAAATAGGTTTTTTTTCTTCCCCTTCCTACTTTATTAACATTTTCTGAGATGGGAGTTTTCTGCCCGTCTTCCTACCTACCACTCTGATTGTCAGGATATCTTTTATAGTATTACTGTCAAATATGCCACTAAAAGAGCAAATGATATTTTTGATAGAAGCATGGGATATTTTAAAGGCAAATTTCTTCCTTCTGTTTGGTGATCATGGGTAATAACTTGCTGGAATATTGTTGAACAAAGACATTCTAACTCATTATAATTACTCTGAAAGCACCATGCCTGAGGGGGGCTCTAGGGAAAGCCAAAAGATGTACAGTACACGGATATGTTGGAAATCACAAGGAAAATGTAGTTCTGGCTACCAATTAATGCAGACTAATTGATTATGCTTTAGTTGACCTTGATTATTCATTAGAGAATGTCAAATGGAAAGTCAATATGAATGACAAAATGTACATGTTACTGTAAATCAGGTACATCAGTGACATCTGTCGAGAGTTCAGAATGCTTCCTCTAGAAAAATGTTCATGATTTTAATGCTTTTCTCTCCAATAACCTTTTTACACTGCATCCTAGTCTTACAATGACAAAGTGTCTCTGGCAAGGATACAGACTACATCTTAGAAGGCAATTAGAGTCAATGGATATTTTTCTCTATATTCTTTGAACCCCATATATGTGCTTTTTGAAGAGAATAACAATGCACAATAGCATTTTGGGTATGTGGAATCTCTGGTTGATGCCACATCAGGCATGTGTCTTTTAATATCAAACCAGGTGCAAACTAGTATTTTTCAGCTTGGCATAATAAAGAAGTTTTGTTGTCCATTTGTGAGTTCTTATGCCAACGGTCTACGAATGCAATAAAATAAACTATACAAAAATGGAGCTTACTGCAGTAGTATTGTTTCTCCCAAATTCACACTTCTGCAAAGAGCAATGGAGCTGTTGATTAAGTTAGACTAAGGTCTATTAGGTAACTCAAATAACAGGAAGGAGAGAGACTTTTCCAAACAGCTGACTACTTTTTCTGATCTGTCAGTTCTTCTCACAATCTGGATTTCTTTCATTCTGGTAGTTAGCCAATTTTGTAGTCTTTACTCCTGAAAGATACATTGAAGCAGTACAAAGGAAGACAAGAAACTTATAATTTGTCTGTCTTACCTTTGGCCATGCTTTGTGATACTGAAAACAAACTGTGTTACAAGGAAGATGATCATAGCGATGCGACTAAGTGCTGCATCTCTTGAACATTTATAAATGAAGCGTGCCTCTCTCTTTCATGTCTGCACAAAGTTGATGTTATTTAAAAGTATAATTATGTCCACATTAGTAATTTTAGAGAGAAGTTAGCTGATGCTTTGACTTTCTTCAGGAATTTACCCCAAAGCTGAATTTCACCCTCAGCCGACTGGGAGCTAAGGTGACAGTGACCTTCTCAAATACTAGTATTATATTCAGACTGTAAAACCTAGATAATTATCTGTTTTGATAATGGAGGTGCCCAAAACTCTCATTTGCAAAAATAGGTGATGGAAGAGAGATGGGTGGGGGGAGGCGTTGAAAACAAAAAAATTCTCCATGCCCTGAATATTAGGTTGAACTTTTGCCTTTCATAAGCCACTTTTATTTCTAAAAATAAAGAAGAAATTCTATACCACATCTATTCATCTTAGAAAAAAATTTCACCAGTGTCTTTAAATTCCTATCTTCCTTGCTTGTGGACTAATGAACTGCAAGTCCTTACTGCTATTCTGTCTAAAAGCGCTTTCACAGCATACTCATTTTGAAATAATATTTCTATTTATAATGATCTGTGTTAAAACAAATCAAGTATTCAGGACTTGTAACGGTCTAGTAAAGCATAACGTTGAACTACTGCTCAGTTGTTTTGTGTGTATGAAATGTGAAAATAGTGAAGTAGCAAGCAAGTAGCAAGCAATTAGATTAATTTTAAATTGTCTCAAATATTTAAGAAAGCTGATGCTGTTAATTTGCTGATGCTTGCATTACAAGTAGACATGGAAATGCCATTTCAATTAATTTTAGCAGTTAAATTCACAGTCAAATGACAGGATATGATATAGACTTTGATATCAATTTTAAGGTGTATAAAAATCTGTGTAAAAGGAATTAAACTAGAGAGCTGGATAAAATGTCTTTTAAAACACCAATCAATCCGTAACTATTCTTGTCTCTGTATCCCAGAGGCAATATCCCATAAAACTAGTCAGGGAGAACTCAGGCAAGCTTTACATAGGAAGCATGAATCTGATTTGCTAGTCCAGCAAATATGCACATTGGTTAGGATTCCTAGTGCACAGTGCACATTAAATTATTCACTAATCTTTTTAGAGTTCTTTTATCAGAAAGGAAAAAGCATATCAAAGTATTTCAGCAGAGTTAGTGTTCCTTCATGTTTGCTTGACACAAAATAAAAATCAACACACATAGACCCCCCATCCAATCCAAAACTTCAAACTAGGCATGTTATAGTAGTAAAACCTATGTAGCTGCTTATCAAAATTTGTAAGAGATTGAAAGAACATTCATGTCCTAAAATTTTTAAATTTTATCTGTCTTGCATTGCTGAGCTAAATAATAAATACTCTGCAATACCTTCATAAATCAATTAAGTAAATTACTCCAATAACACCGTTAGTTGTTTTATGAATAAATAGCTTGTTTTCTTTCAATTTTTTTTTTTTTTTTGTGGCTAGTACTATTAATAGAAATTAATGTTTGTGCAAAGAGGCGTGGATGATAAATATTTGGTTTGTAAGTGTTCATTATGGTATGTTTATATCAACATAAATAAAACATAAGAATTATGTAAAAATATTATCACCATAGCTGCTGTTACCATTGGTGTTAAAAAGGCAATTAACATATTTTGGTTTTAGTGGCACCAAAACAAAGATAATGCTTATAGCTAGATCATTCTATTCTGCTTTTTTTTGGAAATTGAGCACACGAGAAGTGATGTTGGATTGGTAAAGTAAGGGGGAATATGTGTGCCTTAGCAAAGGATGCTTTGTCCTCAGGAATGGAATTTAACTGTAATCCTGTTCTTAGTCCAAAAATATTTTTGTTCTTTGTCATGCAATGTATGCATTACTTAAAATATAGTTTAAATGACAAAATATAAAAGAATGGCTTCAGTGATGCTAGGTCTCTAAAAAGGTATAGTGTGTTTTGAAAAAATGCTTATAAAATGGTAAATACTATGACACACCGTATTGCAAGTGCTACTTCAATGTGCATTAATAGTGTTATAAAACCAAGGAAGATGTTTGAGACATTATATTGAAAGAAACTTTTGTTTTCCTTCATGTTCAAAAATTGCTGTAGTGTGGAAATGTTGTCACACAAGACACTTCTACATGCTCTGCTTTTGATTTCAGTAATTAAATGGAAATATATATGTGTGTGTACATACATGTGTATTTTTGTTGATCAAAATGTAAGGTCTCAATAGCTTTTATTTTCTGAAGTTTTAGTCCTTTTAAAACCCAAACCAAAACAAACAAGCAAACAAAAAAAAAAAAAAACCACCAAAAACAAAAAACAAAAAACCAAACCACAGTTGGTGTTAGTATTCCCTTTTGGGTGACTGTGTGCGATCTGGGTTGGTTTGGAGGACCTTGTGTGCTGTCTTGAGGGGTAAGGATAAGCTGAGCAGCCTTCCAGCTGTCCTGGTACAAATTATTTGTGCAAGATGCTTTCATTTGGCCTTCTGTAACGAGGACAACCTTTTCCCGCTGCAATCCGTTTGACTTGCTGTAGAGAAAGCTAAATGGTAGGTTGATCATGTTCTACAAGTACCTGCAAAGGAAGAATGTTTTTGTTGGTAGAGGGCTCTTTAGTAAACACTTTTCTGCTAGATTAATTTCTAGTACTGAAGCTAGACAAATTGAAATAGAAAATAAAGTGCAACTTGTACTTTTTTTTGAAAAAAAGCAATTATCAACAAAGTCAATTAATGGAGTCATTTATCAAGTGAAATGTTGCAGTCTTTGTGTTGTGAAAACTTTTACAGGATCTTTGGATAGCTTCCAAAAGGTGTGCTGTAGTTTTAACCACAAGGTTACAGGTTTAATGCAGACATGTCTGAGTGAAGTTCAATGGAAGGAGGTCAAACTACCGTTTCTCAGTTGTTGCTGCTAGCCTACAAATATTAATCTTTCTTTCAAATTACTCTTGACAGATACTGTCATGAGCTTTTCCATGCACTTAAGTCCTGAGGCAAAACCTGCAGAAGACTTTCTGACATCAATGGGCTTTGGATCTAATCCATAGACAGCTAGTTTCTTTTGGAAAATGTTGAGTGAAATGTAAGTGAAAAGTTTTATACAAGTATTACTGCAGCAACCAAAGTATATTCATAGCAGTGGCATTTCTGAAGATGAGAAAATTGAAGGGAAAAAATGTGTATTGGAGCAAATGAATAAAATCTTTTATATTGTAACCTCTTAAATTCAGCATGCGAGGTAGTTTGTGTTCTAAACATTGAAAGTTTTCTATCTCTGCTATATGCTGTAAAGGAGAAAATATAAGCTAGTCTCTTGATTACCAGGACCTTCACTGGATTAATCATGGTATGTTGCCTTAGCCATTTGTTTGAACAGTTTATAACTAACTGGTGAAATCTGTCAGTGAAGGCCAACATAATTGTTATGTACAAATTTGGACTTAGTTTATGGACTTGAAAAAAAGATACTGATGCAAATCTTCTAGGAAGGATGAATTTCAGTTTGGTTAAAAAAAAAATACAAACCCACACTGAAAAACATGAGCATCCAAACTATTTAAAAATGCATACAGCAGCAGTTAGTGTGAAGAATACTTTGTAAGATGTGAAGTTTCTGACCACAGTATTACCAGATACAAGTTTCTTCTCCCAAGCCAAAAGTGGAAGTTTTGTAGCTTCTTAAGAATAGTAGTGGATTTAAATAAGCTTACTGAAAGGCAGGACAAAGGCTAGTGATGCCAAGCATTAATTACTGAGCTTAACTTGTACTAATCACTGGAAACTATGTCAAACCAAGTTGAAAGAAAAGATGAAATCCCTGCAGAGCACCATGAACTCTTGAACCATTGAAAAATCATATGCATTGCTCCATATACATGAAGTTAAATTATCTCCTTTCCTGTCTTCTCAACTTTGTCAAAAGTTAGATCAAAATTCTTGAGATTTATTATTCTATCCTACATTTGAAAGATAACTTCTCTCTTCTTGCTCATCTGTCCATCGTGTAAAATGAATCTTTTCAGTATTTGCTATAGGTGCTAGGCTTGAAACTCAGATTGTCTGTGTCTGTCTTCATGTCTGCTTGTATTCACTAATCATTTTTTTTAGGTAGTAACTTTGTATTTTACACTTCTCTCTTTACATTTTCTTATGCTGCATCTCCAAGGATCCCACCGTATATGGGATTCATCTGATCGAATGCATATATCCAGAGTGTAGACTTACAGGTGAGACAGTAGGTTTTGTTTGTAGCACATAAGCTGAAGTAGATGTTTCAGTGCCCCATTCATGTGATGCATAAGTAAATGCAGAGCTTGTGCAGTGTGATCCTGCATCTAAGGTTTCTGCTGCTCTGAGCTCTGATCTGCAGAAGTCCATGTTACACAGGCCTGTGCCAAGGCTGATAAAATCAGTCTAATAACACCACCATCTGTTCCCATGCCAGTGGGAGTGATCCTATGCACCTTCAGAGATAAAAGCACTGAAGGCATCAGCAGAGATCCATTAAATGGGACATATTTTTCTGTAATATTTATTAATTATGGTAGCTTGACTGATTGCATACTTCTGTTTTGCTGAAAGAACTTGTAAGCTATTTGTAACAGAAAAACATCTTGCTGAGATGAAGGAATATGTGCATAAGTCCTAGTTGTAAATGCATTTTTTCACACTGGCCATAGTGAAAACATGGCTGCACTACGGCCATGTTTTCACTATGGCCATAGATGGCTTCTTCAGACTTGAAGAGGGAAGGAATTAATCTTTACATCAAATGTTTCATTTAAGATGTTCTTGATGACTCTCTTGCTCATAAGATCTTCAGCAGTATATAAAATATCACGCTCTTAATTTTAGAAAGCTAATCAAGGAAAATAATCTATATAGCCTGAGAAAAATAATCCATCCTTGATTGATTCTTCCAATAGCAGCTATTTTTTACCACAACAGCAGAAACAGGATTAAGATTCTTTATAAAATGTAATGTCCAGAAAAAAACTCTCTTCCCATCTTTAAATAACAATAAAAAATCCCACCATATAACCACATCACCTCAGTCCAACTGTGAAGTAATTTTATCATGTCCACTTGTTATCACTTGAAGTTTTCCACTGATTTCACAGCAGTATTCCTTGTATCTCCTCCCTGCGTGATACCTTAAGGTCTGCTCCATTTTATTTATTTAGATTTTATGCACGGGGATGAGTTACAACTCTTTGATACAAAGCATCTTATTTTCCAGGACACCCCACAGATATTATCAACTACATTGGAATACAAAAGGTTTTCATCCAAGCAAATAATTTGTTTTCCAGTAAAGAATAAAAGATCTCATCTCTGAAAAAGGACTTTTTTTGTTGTTTCTCTCATAATGTGAATGACCTATAAGACGCATCTGGTCTTTCCACAAATTAAAGAAACAAAATCCTTCAAGGGTAAAATATTATTTATTCTATGAGGAAAAAAAAGTTAAATTAGAAAAGGAAAGTGTTTGACTTTATAACTCTGCATGTGTCTGATTTGAATCACTCTCAGCTTGTACTAATACACCCTCTTAAAATGTTATATTGCATAATATCTATGTGGAAAGTATAAAAACCTTTCTCACCAGTAAGCAATTGCATATGGTCTGAAAATTAATCCCTGCCTACCAGAATACATAAATAGAAAGCCAGATTTGTTAGTAGGCTCCAGCTGCTTTGTGCTTCTCAGACAGTGCAAAATAACCGTAGAGCCAGCTTAAATGTTCAGCTAAAGTGGGTTTATGTTTGCTTTCCATTACCAAAGCAGTGGAAAGCAACTGGAGGGGGCTCATGAATCTGGCCCATTCTGCATCTTGATGCCACAAACCATGTTGTACAACAATGCTAATAGCCTAGCTAGGGCGCTTCAGTACTTTTCAATTGCTAACTGCTAGGATACCTTTGTGAGCTGAGAACCTATGATTACATAGACATTAGGTGGAAGAATAAAGAAGGAGAAGCTTCAAGGTATTAAGCATCTAACACGTTTACAACTTTCTACATAGCAGAAATGGGTGCGCTGGGAAGTTTACTCGAACAATAGCATAGCTCAGGTAATGGCCAAGTCTTGGCAAGACTATGGACAGCTATAGATTCTGGGAGCTTTTGTTTGTGTTTTGTCTGTGTTGACTTACCCTGGCACCCAGTGTGCTTTGAGACTGGCTTGTTTTACAAGGTCAGTTACTAATTCACAGCTGACATGGAAATCACTGAAAAAACATCTTTTGGTTATCAAATCATAAAATGTGTGTCTCAGGTGTTTGCAATTCTGTTCCAAGACCAAAAATGTGTGTGTGTTTGGGTTTGGTTTTGGTTGTTTGGGGTTTTTTTTTGCCGTCCTTTTTTCTGCAATGTCAATATTCAGTTATATATTTGTAGTTGTTATATGTCATTACATATCATTATACTATATAATATTATGTAATATATACATATTATTTGTTATATATATATTTGTATTATATATATATATAAAATTTCATGACAAGGTTTTGGTAGCCAGGAGGTCTACAGTGGTTACTTCTGTGAAAAGCTGGTAGAAGCTTCCCCCGTATCCCAGAGAGACAATGGCAGCCAGCTCCAAGATGGACCTGGTGCTGGCTAAGGCCAAGCCAATCAGCAGTGGTGGTAGTGCTCTGGGATACTGTAGATAAGGAGAAAAAACCTAACCAAACAAAACCCACCAAGGGAAATTTTAACTAGAGTGGGAATAAAAGAGAAGCAACTCCCCTGACGTCAAGGTCAATGAAGGAAGGGAGGGAGTGCTCAAGGCACCAGAGCAGAGATTCCACCTGCAGCTCCCCACTGGAGCAGATAGATGCCTGAAGGAAGCTATGATCCTGTGGAAGCCTATGCTGGAGCAGGCTCTTGGCAGCACCTGTGGCTCCTTGGGGAGATGAGTCCTTGCCAGAGCAGGTCTGCTGGCAGGACTTGTCCTGTGGTGGAACTACACTGGTGCATTTCAAGAACGATTGCAGCCCATGGGAAGGACTCATGTTAGAGAAACCGGAGGACTGTCTTCTGCTCCAGAATGGAGTCCCTCCCACAGGGAACGAGTATGAGGAATCCTACCCGTGAGGAGGAAGGAACAGCAGATATAACGTATGATGAACTGACTGCAACCCCCATACCCCTTCCACCTACCCCACTATGGGAGGTGTATTATGTAGAGGTGGAGGGTATCACACATAGCAGTGTAAATTTGCATAAGAATCAGGGCTGTTAGAACCAAAAGGATTTTAAATTGTGATGCTGATATGCTGGCAGTCAGGAAACACTGCCAACTGCCCAACTAACCCATTGCAGGCAGTCTAGTCAGGATAGTTTGTATCAAAGGCTTGAGTTCAGTACCTGGATCTGCATCTTTTCTCTACTCCTATCGATTAGGCTGCCTGTTTTCAAGGTCATCTTTCCTATGACACTGCCTAACTTTGGATCAGACTTTTGTGAAAAGCAACTAAATTGTGAGGATTATCAGAAGTCTTGTCTGGACTCTCTGTGCTCTCTTTGGGGAACTACATCTATGGACCATGGGCAAGAGCCTGACCTATGATTGAGTCATGTCTGCTCCTGGTTTTCCTGATCTTGACATTCGCTTAATGTCTTAACTTCCCAGATAGGCCATGGCCCTGCCCATGGACAGCAGCTGCAGCTGGTGATGGTGGGTTGTGGCCAGCCCTGGTTGCCAACCCAAGTCCACCCTGATTTGCCTCACTGGGGTTTGCAGTATGGGATCTGGTCAGGAAACAAGAGCACCTTGCTGCCCCGCCAGGTCCTCTGCCACAGAATCTGGTGCCCGAGGCTCCATTACCACAGCCCCTACCCACACTGATCACTGTCTGTAAGGGCATGGAAGGAGTTTACATTAAGAAAGGTACTGTGGTGGTTGGACTGTCCACTAGAAGTCAAAAGAGGCAGAACTGAGAAATACTGGTCACAATATGGTTGTTGGTGCAACCATGATGCAACCTGTAGCATCTCTCTGGTATGAGTATAAGGTTATGGCATTGTTATACTGGTTCTGGCAGCCTGTCTGATGTGGCATAGACTACATGACAACGATGTTTTTGTTCTTACTAACCTAGAGATTTTCAGTATGTGATAGCCAGGTAGCTTTTATATATTTATTTCTTTCGTATATTTTCTTTGTATGTGTTCTTTTGTATTTCTTTTTTCATAATGGCCTATTTTAATAAATAACTGTTGACAATCTACAAATATTTCTGTGTGATTTGGTACGGCTTTTGATGAAAGGATTAAGTTAAGATGCAATACCTTGTGCTTGTCTCAGTCCAAGGTATCGCAGGCCTCTTTAGCAGTTCAAGCTGATGCAGGGAACCTTGACAGTCTGTCATGCAATAAGATATATCAAAGCCTCTGGGCAACAATGAATTCCAGAGTTAGTGATAAAGGTAGTTCATGCCTAAACATCTATATGCATTCAGAATCCAACTTACATGACAATTTAAGGCTGCTATGAATATTATAACACACCAAATGCCTTGTAAGAGAGCTTAATTTAAGCGCAGAAAAGCAGTACAAATATTAAATTTAGTTATGTAGTCTTTTTCATCAGTGACTTTTTCCTATATATTTTATTGTAGATTCTAAGAGGAGCAAAAATTATAATATTGCTCTGGGCATACTTGTAAAATACCTCTTTAACTCTGTTATATGTAAAAAACCATTATCTGCATGTAGTAGGAGATTTATCCTCTATTATCCTTGCTCAAATTTTTACTGTCAGAATTTTGATAACTGTAATATATTATTTGTTGTTGTTTTAATTGGTCCTTGGCTAGAATGCTTGTAACTCAAGGAACTATTTGTCAGCAAAGGAGAGCAAGATACCTGAATTTCTTTAACTACACTACACTTTTTCATTGATTAACTTTCCAGACTATGTACATATTAAATCTTTTAGCATGTTAGACTCTTCATGCAGGAGTAATTGGGGTAAATTTAGGGCCTGTAGTGTCCAGACTTGTGGTCCCTTTTGTTCTTAAATTCTGCAAAAAAGTAAAATTATCTTTGCCAAGTGAATTAATTTATTAATGAAGCAATCAGTGAGTTCTAATAGCCATGCCATGATGATTCCAGGATAATAAGGCTAGAACCAGAACAATATTGATGGGCTTTTAAATTTTCTTTTATTTCTTATTTTTCCTCAACCATGATAATGATTGCTGATGCTTCCAGTTAAGACAACTTCATTCTGTGTATTTTTCTTGCCCAACTCTTTGACCCCTTCTTCAAAAGCAGCCTGTCAGGGTGGAGAATTTATTCCTAAGTCATCATTTTAATCAAGCTGATGCATTGTAAAGAATTAATAACCATTTTTCTAGCACTGTTCAACTTACTGGTAACAATATTTGAGTTTACTGAAAAATACCATGAAATTACACCTTAGGGAAAGATGCTTATTTTTACTTGCCTCCTTTAAGATGAGACTTATTTTCTTATATTTTATAACTGTCCTGATTCTGGCCAGGACAGATTTAGCTTTGCTAAGAAACCAGCACAGGTGAGCTGGCCAAGGAAGTTTTTCACACCTGGTGAAGTCATGCTCCCCATAAAAGGGGGTCAGGTGGGGAGGGATGGGTCCCTGCAGCCACAGAACAATCTGAGCATGGGCTGAGCATCTGAACAGTAGTCATGTTGGTAAGTGCTTTGTGTTATCACTGTTTCTGTACATTCTGTCACAAGTCCTGCTACTGCTGTTCCCCCATCCCTGTGCTGTACCAGCAAACTGCCCTTCCTCCACCCCAGAGTTTGCAGGGTCTCTGCCTGTTCTGCTCCCCATCCCTCTGGGTGATGAAGTGGGGAGTGAGCCCAGAGGTGTGTGGGGCTCAGTTCTGGTTGGGACTGAACCACAATAGACACCGCTAGCTATTTCACAGTGTATATTATCTGTTTGCCTCAAGAGCTTGATTCTGAAATTATTTACACTAGTTTCATACAGAGGGACATTCAGCAAAATGATATGTTATTCCACTACTAAATCAGTTATTATAGAAATCTGCATTAGTCTCTATTTCATACTTAGTGCTCAGGCTTTGTGTTTCGTTCATTAGCCTTTCCCTTTCTGGAGAGACCTGGTTTTGATTTACAGTGGTAACCTTCTGTCCTGCGCCAGGTTAGCCTCTGAGCTATTACTTTTTCATTTTTAGCCTTGGGCCAGCTGTTGGTAACCTTTTTGTCTTGCATCAGTGGTATTCAGCCTCTTGTAGTTTACAGCAATCATGTAGCAATGACCTTCTAAACTTTCTGTACCTTTCTCCTCCTTGAGTGCTCAAATTCACGTCTAGCATGGCAGTGTATTGTTCAGATACTTGCTTGGCACTCTATTTTCAACAAGCACAAGTTCTGCTTCAGCAGTCTCTGCCCTCTTTCACTTTGGTTTCTGAAACTCCGTTGGAAAAGATATTCCTGAGGTAGTGCTCTCAAAGCAGCTATTCCTAAGCCATGCTTATCCTGTTTCTGTACCAAAATGTTACAGCCTTTGTGGGAAACTGTCACCAGTGTTCAAGGGAATTTTACCCTCTCTTTGTTTTGGGCCTTCTGTGGCCTTTTCCAGGTAGAGCAAAGGTGCAAGTTTTTATCGCCATAAGAAAAAGTAAATAAATCCAGTCTGAATAAATTCAGTCTCAGAAGAAAACAGCAACAAACTGCTTTTGTTTCATATGTAATTCCCTCTCATAATTATTGCTATCACTGTGTTAACTTCAGATTGTATCTGTTGTGGGTTTCTCTTTTTCCAACTGAGGATAATTTGATTCAAATATCAGAAAAATGCTTGGTGGCTGTTGGACTAATGCCATATGTTCTTATCTTACCAGTAACTCTAGGGATAAAGCCTTATAGCAGAGGAAGCAGACTTGATCCATAGATGAAGGCCATGAAGGTTACTATATATTGAGTGCCCAGATATAAAAACTTGCTCATTTTGTCTAAGACATCTGTCGAAGATCCATCACGCTGTTAGAAGGTGTGTAAAATATAAACAGCATGTAAGACTGGAAGGTGATAATGTAATGCAGGTGCCCTCTTGGCTTTACCATATTCTTAAATCTAAAGCTCTGTGATAGTAAAAGAGAGGGGAAAAAAAGTAAAGCAATGAATTCTAGACTAAGTGCTAAAGGAAAAAATATTTTAAACTAGGTTTTTTTAATTTTAGCTTTATAAAACTAGACAAAATTACATTTAATGCTTTATAAAGTATAAAAACTTTATTTGAGTTCCATTGATCTTAACAAATATACTTTGTAGTGGTTTCTATTGAAATTAATGTATTTTTCTTATGATTCTGTTGGGTGTTTTAAAAGATGACCTGGATGTAATTTCAAGTCTCAGAATTTTGCTTTATTCTTAGTTAAGAATTTCACCTTTATTATAAAGTTCTAGGACTTCTAGGTTGCATTTTAAGCTGCAGATTTCAGGAAGTTAATTCATTAAGGTATTTGCAGTGTTTTAGGTCAGGTAACGTACAGTTTTATAAATCCACTATTTCCATCTGAAAGTGAATTTTCAGATTATTTTTTTCAGTTTCTAGTCTGAAGAAAAATGTTTACAAAATGTTGCTTGTCTGATGCAAAATGGCTTGATTAGAATTTTATGTAAGTAGATTAAAGTAGGTATTCTTAGACATCTTTATTCCCCTCCCTATTTAGTACCGTTTTTACTGCAATATGCTAACAATCAGTAGTTGTCAGAGTGAATGTTTCCTCTCATGAGTTCATGACACTTGACTTCACTTTTTTTGCAGATTTTTGTATGATTTAATGTATTTTCTTTAAGTGCTATGCACAACCTACTGACATTTCATGTCATAGTGGAAAATTGGAAGGCAGGGAGGATATATGCTTTTGTTATTGCTTTGAATAGTTGAAAGTGTTGCAATGAAAGACTGGAATTTGCTTTGGTGGTTCTTGTATGACATTCTCATTAGCATGTTGTTTTTTTATTTTTCCTCAGTTGTCATTCTCTGGAAAAGGCCCTTTTGCATATTTTTTTCCTGGTTTACAGGCTTTTTCAGTTAAAAGAAACCAAATCACTCACAACAAAAACATTATATTTATTTAGTCATATTCACACAATTGGATTCAAATGACTGAGTTAAAGTATTTCTTAGTGTGGAGGACTAAATCAGCAATATCCATGGATCTGAATTTTAGGGTATAGTGAAATCAGCAATCTGTGGCAGGTTTATAGTAATTCCTGATTAAACTATGGATTTCCAGACTAAGCTTCAAGAGTGAGAGTAGCAAGACCCTGTGAAATTTCTGGGGAGAGAAAACAAGCACACCCTAAATATGCATCAAATATGTTTGTGTATATATATATTTAGTCCCATTAAAAATATTTTTTTGTCTCATCAAATGGCTATTATTAGGCTAATTTCAGTGACTTAATGCCTGTAGCATTCTTGGGAGTGAACTGATGTTTTCTATGTACTTACCTGGCCTGTGCTCTCTTTGAGGGAGAGAAGGAACAATGGTCTTGTGATACAAAGTGGGGAGGATTATGATAAATCTTCAGCATTCTGAGTCTTTCACCAGGAGAATTGCAGGGTTTAGGAGGAAATTTACTTACTAGTCATTCTAGGGTCTGCTAATAGTTACTCTTCTTTTCAGAACTGTATGCTTTGGTTTGTCTTTGTCAGTCCACAATTGTACAAATACACAAAATTTGTCCTACATGGTATATATTACATATGTTGGATGGATGTTCTTTAGTGCCCCTAAAACGTTTTTTTCCCAGCTCCCAAGGCAGCTTTCCTTCAGTGACCAGTAATTGACCAGTGAAGAATCTATGTAGTGGAGGGTTTCTGGCTTCCTCACATGTTGGTACTTTCAGGGTGTTTACAGTTATCTAACCTTGCGCTTCTGTTCTGCGTTTTCATTACAGCATCGTGGTTCACTCTGCATGGAAAGGTTATTTATTATTACTAGCTGTTAATTACTCGAGTATCAAAGTACTATAAAAGTAGTCTCCACACAACACAATTGCTCAAAGCTGAGAGAAAACTAAAGCTAATTAGGTAATATTCACCTGGTCTTTAAACAGTTGCCATCATAGCTAAACAAGTTAAAACAAAAGCTTTGGGCAAGTCAAGTCAAGTGAAGCCTGACAAGTCCTAAAAAAATTAGAGTAATTTGTAAAAACACCTATTCGACATTATTCTAACTTTTTTTTTCCCTGAATATTCAGGAAATTACTAGACTGCCACAGAACGAACATTCATATGGCGCTGAAGCTTCTATGAAATATTGTTTTTATGTTTGGGGTGTTTTGTTTGTTGTTTTGTTTTTGTTTTGTTTTTAAAGTAGTATTTATAATAGGAGGTGTCCTTTTTTGTTGTTGTTGTTGAAATACTAGGAAGTTTTAAAAATGAAAGTTCTGGTTATTCGTGCATTTAATTATGATATACAACAATGAGTGTTATAACATAAATTGATATGTATTTGATCTACTGCATGTGGCATAACTATAGTGCCTTTTCACACTTAAAAGTATCAGGCATGCTACGCTAATGACCAGGGAGTGGGATATCTATGGAAACCATATTGTAAACAGAATATGTGATAAACAGTGAAAGTGAGATATTTTTCTATTATTTTGTTACACCAGTAGAATTTTGAAATATCCATAGGTTAGAAATTAATTATTGGAAGAAGTGTCATAATGCTAAAGAAACCACTGTGATTGCATAAAAATCGTGTGCAATATATAAAACCTACTGTGGGAGAAATAGGAGTGTTAGTAAAATCAATGGCCTTGTGTTATCATGACAGTGAAAGTCCTATATACTGTAGAAGTTTTAGTTCACTCATGTGAAAGGTTTTGAAGTTTATAATTTCCTTTACAAATAGTAAGCCATCTGAACAAAATGGTAAGGGCAAAATAGCTCATAAGGTAAGATAACTGTATTTTATAACGTCTAGGGTTGTGTTGCCACAGCTGTGTAAACCAGCATTTGGGGAAGGAGCTCAGGCTGTAATGTGTAGGGATAGAGGAACTGTTTGCTGATGTGTAGGAAACAGCAGCAGCAGGAAAAAGAATTGCTGAAAGTTGGTTTGTTTTATTAGCTAGTTAGTTTTATTTGCTGATATAATTACAGTTAAAGTAGAAGAGCCTCCTGGTGGTTCCACCTGCTGCATCTGCCTCAGAGATGCACCCAGGCCCTTAGTGTTGACATGAAAAGAAAGAACGGTTGAAGCGAGTGAGCCAGCAAGTGCTTCTTAGTGTGTTTGAAAACATAAAGATCAGTCTCCTTGTAGAGCATTATAGTTGCAATGAATGTTAATTAATCTTGAAAGGGTATTATCTAAGGGTGTGGTCTGCTATTTTAGTTTAGAGAGAACAAACAGTCCATTTCTTTAGTAATTAGAATAGTTAAACTTATCTTCTAAAACAGCTGCATTACCTATACATGCTCATGTCTTCTTTCTTTCTGACATACATCCTTAGATATGCAGTCACACGTGAAAATTCTGTATATACTGAGTTTCATTTGCAGGGTACTTCAAAGGAGAGGTATCTTATAAATGTTTTTTTTTTTTCATTTCAGTAGAGTAGGATTTAACTAAGAACAGAGATTGCTAAATTCATTCATTGCATATGGAAAGGCAAAAAGAATCAAATATTTATTAATTATCCCTTACACTGGCACAAAATTTCTTATGTAATCTGGAATTCTAAATCCCATCAAAACCTAATAGAACTAATGGCACTTAAAAAATTAAGGGGCTGTATAAGTCCATGTTAACAGGGAGAATCTAATTAAATCAGACATTTTTCTATGGGTTTATTTTATCTTCATCATTTGAAACAATAAGAAGTAGGTTGTAAAAGAACTAATTTCTCTGTCTGAAGAGCAGGGTTTTCATTGTGTTGCTCTAGGTGGGACACATTTAAACACAGATCCCATTTTAGACTTTTCTTCATGAAGGCAGGATCAAAGAGAAATTAATCTGATACCTAAAAATCACTAGAAAATTCTTGAGCAAAAGATCGTTGCTCAGGCTTCATCTAGTCTAGTTTTTAATACCTCTGAAGGTAGCTATTCCCTAAGCTCTCTGCGTACCTCTTCCAGCATTTCACCTCCCTCATTGTGAAAACCATTTACCGAATTGGGCTTATCTTGATTGTGACCTGGTTCATTATTTCTCATTCTGCCTCTGCATAACTCTGAGAAGAGTCTGGCTTCAGCTACCTAATGAGACTTCTCTGAGTCTTCTCTTCATAAAGTGGAACTAACACCGATTCACAGAATCGGAGAACGTTAGGATTTGGAAGGGACCTTGAAAGATCATCCAGCCCAACTCGCCCTGCCCAAGCAAGGATCACCTAGATTAGATCACACAGGAATGCATCCAGGTTGGTCTTGAATGTCTCCAGAGGAGAGTCCACAACCTCTCTGAGCAGCCTGTTCCAGTGCTTCATCACCCTCACAGTGAAAAAGTTTTTCCTCACATTTACATGGAAATTCCCAAGTTCCAGTTTGGACCCATTGCCCCTTGTCCTATCACTGGCCAACACTGAGAAAAGCCTGGCTCAATCCTCCTGACACTCACCCTTTACATTTTTATAAACATTAATGAGGTCACCCTTCAGTCTCCTCTTCTCCAAGCTAAAGAGACCCAGCTCCCTCAGCCTATCCTCATAAGGAAGATGTTTACCTCCCTTCGTCATCTTGGTGGCCCTGCGCTGGACTCTCTCAAGGAGTTCTATGTCCTTCTGGAACTGAGAGGCTAAGAACTGGACACAATACTCCAGGTGTGGTCTCAGCAGGGCAGAGTAGAGGGGGAGAAGGACCTCTCTTGACCTACTAGCCACCCCCCTTCTAATACACCCCAGGATACCATTGGCTTTCTTGGCCATGAAGGCACATTTCTGGCTCATGGTCATCTTGCTCCACCAGGACCCTCAAATCCATCTCTTACCTACACTGCTCTCCAAGAGGCCAGTCCCCAACCTATACTGGTTGTTTCTCTACAGATGCAAGACCCTACAATTGTTCTTGTTCAATCTTATTCAATTTCTCCCTGCCCAGCTCTCCAGCCTTGTCTAAATCTTGTTGAATGGCAGCACAACCTTCTGGTGTGTCAGCCACCCCTCCCAGCTTGGTGTCATCAGCAAACTTGCTGACTGTGCTCTCTATTCCCTCATCCAGGTCATCAGTGAGTACATTGAACAGTACTGGTCCCAGTAATGACCCTTGAGGGACTCCACTGGTTACAGGCGTCCAGCCACAGACTCTGTCCCAGCTGATTCCTCAGCTGCTCCTTATGTATCATGTTATTCACACCTAGCCATCTTGGTGGCCCCCCACTAGACTCAATCCAGATTGTTTCTATGTCTGTCATCTTACGAGCCCAGAAGTGTTCAGAGTTCTTCAGATGTGGCCTCACAAGAGCTCAAGACAGGGGCAGGATCACTTTCATAGACCTGCTGGCTGCACTTTGCCAGTGCAGCTCACAGAATCACAGAATATTAGGAGCTGGCTCAAGATGCTCTTGGTTGCCTTTAGTTGGGGCTTTAATAAAGTCATCTTCTGTAGTTTAGAGCCATGTTCATGTTCATCAAACACACTGAAAAAATCATGTTTGTGTGTGCATGTGATGTCACGTATATCATCTTCCTTTTTTTAATGACTTCTGTCTGGGTGATAAATTGTCCAGTAATTGTCATCTGTAACTATGTGTTCCTGTATAATCCACAGCTGTAATTCTCAGAGAAAGTATCAAATTAGATCTTGCAAACCCCTAAAGGATTTCATACGTTGATGTGTGGAAGGGAAAGAGGAACATGCAGATACAACTTTGTTACAGAAAGTGGTACTGATGTTCAGTGCAGATCAATATTTTTTTTTCCGAGTTTCTATTTAGCTTCTGCTTTTCCAGTGAGATTTGGTGGGGTAGAATACTTCTAAAAGCTTTGCCCTCCAGATAAGGTTAGAAGTCATGTTCCAAGGAGTGTTATTCATTATTACTCTGGGTCCTTTTCCACAGTATTAAGGTTATCTGTTATTTACAATCTGCTTGCGTAAATCCTTTTTGAAAATGTATTATCATGGCTTTTCTGTCATTGTACTGCTTTGTGTGCCCAGAGAGGACTCTGTCAGATCAGGAGGTTCAGCAGTTTTACTAGCTGCAGGTTAGTCTGAATAGACCACGGAGAGCATACAGGTGATACACTATTCATGCTGAATATGCATACACAGGTGACTCAATCCTAAAATATTTATTTTTTTTTGTATTTGCATTTTGTTATCAATATAACAAATACGGTAATTCTCCTCATAGTCATATGCTGTTCAATAGTTGTTCATTCTTGAAAGGAGATACATTTTAATGAGGCCTAAACTAATTTATGTGCACAGAGTACTTTGTAAATTTATGTATCTCTTTGGTAGGAAAAATAAATTTTTTTGTTAGTTTTTATTTGTAACTTAATTGGTTTATTTATCTGACTAAATCAACATAGGTGTTTTACCAAGTGAGTATATTTTCCTGTAGAAAAATAATTTGATTTAATTTTTTCAGGGGATTTTTGGTTACATTTATCATGCACAATATAAAATTTTATATGCGTTTCTTGAATGTACTTTAACATAGTTTATATAAATTCTAAACTTGCAGTCTTCAGAATTTTCTTATGCAATATTATCTCATTCCAGGAGACAAGTTCAGTTCCTCTTCTACTTCATACTATTATCACACATACATTTTCATGCATTTTGTTTATTTTGACTAAAACAAACTTCTTGTTGTATGGCTGGCTGTATACTGACAGCCAGGACATCCTGGCTTTTCCTAAATCCAAAAAACAATTAATCTGATGTCTGCTTTGCTGAGTCAGTTTTCAGAGCAATCATAGCTGAGCATCTGATAAACCTTTCAGGTTGGAAAAATTACTTTTCTCCTTATGTGAGTATTTAAAATATGAAAGTTGCTTGAGGCATATCCTGAAGCAGTTGCTAGAATGGAGCTGCTCTGTGTCAGTACTATACTAATGTACCTTCTCTTCCCTCTTCCCACACGTTTTCTAGTGCACAAGTAGGTCAGGAATATGACACTGGTCCTGTTCCCAACCCCCCACCCCCCCAAAAAAAAAGCCCCAGCCTAATCTGTTTGTTGAAAATTATTAAATGCCATGCCTGAAGTTATGTGGCCTCATGCACAAATGAAGAAAAAATTCCTCCTTTTTTTCTTCAGTGACATAATGCTAATTTGGTATTACCAGAGTTTTTCTATTTTAAGTTGTTCACTCAACTGGTCTGGAAATCATAGTTTCTCCTTGGAATATAGTACCTTCTACTTTTTAAAAACATAAAGAGAGAATTATGCAAGTGTCAAATTCACGGGAAGCTCTTCACTTTCTCAGCCTGCTATAAACTCTTATAGATTGAAAGTGATCTCTAGGGCATGTGTTAATTGCTGAAATTTAGATTGTTTGTTGGACTGTGCATCATTCATTTGTGTGAAGCTTTTCTTGAGGTTATACTTCTATTCCCTTTTTCTTTAAATGCATTACAGATATTTACTGCATAAACAGTAGCAAACATCCAAAACAAAAACCATAAAGTTTGCATTTTTTTCACTTTTTTTTTAAGTACCTTACTGCATGGAGATGCAGTACCTTAGTTCATGGAGATGTCTTCTTTCTTCCTGTCTCTTTTTTTTCCTGTCTAGGATATTCACTAAATTCAGTCATAAGCAGAAGTTAAATACTCATGTGCTATTCTGTTATCACTGTCCCCACAAAACTTAAACATGTTCTTAAATACAATTCGAAACTTAAATGGAGCAACATTTGTGATCATTTCTTTTTAAAAAATACATCCAAAGAAATACTCCACTACTGCAAATAACATGAAAATGCTTGGACTCAGCTGCTTGTTTGTTACAACTTCAAGGTGTCACATTTGAACAACATTATTATCTTCATTCATTAGGACTGGTTTTGCAGATGTGGAAGCACAAGAGCTTTGTTGAAGGGCTGGAGTGTCAAAGTGTGGTTGTGATCTTGGTGGCAGAGATACTTTCATAGAATTGCAGACTAGTTGAGTTTGGCAGAGACCTCTGGAGGTCATCTCATCCGAGCACCTTGCTGAAGCAGAACCACCTAGACCTGGCTTCCCAGGACCATGTACTTTTGAATATTTTCAAGGATGGAGAGTCCGTAATATCTCCAAGTAACCTGTGCCAGTTCTCAGTCGTCCACCTAATGAATAAGTTTTTCCTGATGTTCAGACAACACTTCGTCTTTCAGTTTTTGCTCATTGCTTCTGGTCTTGTCACTGAACACCACTGAAAAGAACCTGGCTCTGTCCTCTTTGCACCTTCCCTTCATGTATTTGTATACATATGATATCTACCCAAGACTTCCTTTTTCTAGGCTAAACAGCCCCAGTTCTCTCAGCCTTTCCTCACAGGAGAGATACTCCATTCCCTTCATTATTTTCTGTCTGCAGTATGTCCATGTCTCTCTTGAATTCAAAAGCCCAAAACTGGACCCAGCACTCCAGGTGTAGCCTTGCCCATGCCAAGTGGAGGGAAAAGATCATCTCCCTGGACCTGCAGGCAACACTTCTCCAGCGCAGCACAGAAAGCCACTGGTAGCCTTTGTGGTAAGAGCAAATTGTTGGTTCCTGCTCAGCCTGGGGTCAACCAGATGTTTTCTGCCAAGCTGCTTTTGAGCTGGGTGGTCACCAGTATGTACTGGTGCTCAATTTGTTTCTGTGAGGTATTAGCTTTCTGTATACAGCAGATACAGTTATTATATAGTTATACAGTATAGTTATATAGTTATTATATAGGTATTTGAATTAAAATAAAATAATTCAACAAGCTTTTTTACTGCATTGGATACCATCATCTCCATGTGATAGTGTATGCTATGAAGAGAAATAGATTTTCTGACGAAAGTTCTTGTCTAGCAACAACAGAACCCATTGAAAAGTTAAGTGAATATACACCTACAAAATTTGAGAAGTCTTCATGCCTGTGCTACTTTGAAATGTTTTAACTGTAGAAATATTCAGCTTAGTGTGATGATATTTACAAAAGAAAGATGTGGACCTCATTTCTTGTGGGTTTCTTTTACAAAAGGAGAAATGTGATACTCTGTATCTTATGTTCTGTTTGAATAAGTTAGCAAATTCTCAATATTCAGAAAGCGTAGGCAACATGCACCAAAAATGGAGACTTAATGAAAGATATTTATCTATCTATAAGAACCCTAATGTTTATGGTTTTTGGGGTTTTTTTTTATTTGCTTCCAAATTTGAAGCCTCAAGGAATGATCAGAAAGTACTTCAACCAAAAATCTAAGCCTCAAATAATTGGAGGCTGGGACAATACTCAAGATAACCATGTACTTGGTGTAAAGTGTGTTTTCCATGATAATCAACAGTCAACAACTCTGGACAACGGACAGTATGCAACATGAACCCTTGGAGTAGCCCAATAAGGCAATACTTTTTAAACTTTTGAAACAAAAAAAAAAATAAACCTAACAGAACTGCCACCAAGATAATTTCATAAATAGCATTTAACAATCCCTTTAAAGGATAATATTTTCTTATTCACACTTTTTTTCTTATTTCCTACCAGCTTACAAAACAATTGAAGTGTGTTGAGGGGAAAAAAATGCTGAAAGGATGTTAGGAAACAACCAAAAAAGTTCCTTGAAGAAGTATAGGAAAAAATATGCATCAAAAATGGGTAATAAAATGATAATGCTCTACCAGATTCAGAAATATCTCTCCTGGGTTATCCTTCCTGAAAAGTTTCTGCTTACCACAAACTGGGGAATTTTCTGTTTTGTTGGTTTTTTGTTTGTCTTTTTTTCTCTAGTGTTATTTTTATGTATCAGAAATGATGGAAAGGGCTTAATATCCCCAAGGTAAACTAGTGTATTGCAGCAGATACATAGTTTGCTTTCATGGCAAAATCAGTTTATAGGTTGTGTTTATAAAACTTTTCAGTATGTATGTTGGGGTTTTTTTTTAATTGAATTCTTGGCTAGGAGTGCTGGCAAGTGTTACTATGTTTATTAAGATTTGCTAGTCTTTGCTATGACTTAGAGGAGAGAAAATCTTCTCAAATAGAAACACCGCGATAATGTTGTGTCCCTGTGCAGAATAAGGGCCCAACTTAACGGGGGGGGGGGCGAAAGGAAACCAACTCAAAAAACAACACCCTCGCCCCTCAAATACCAGTAGATGTACATAAACCTTTCTGGTATTGCTGGAATTCTTACTAGATGTTCAATGTTTGAGCTGGAGATAGGGTAATCCTCTTTTTTGCAGAGACATAACAGATGTTTAATTATGTTTTGTAGACTTTATGTTCAGGCCTGCACGCTGTCCAAATCTGTCATGGAAGGACTGATAGCTGTAGTTATTACACAGTGAAATAAGTGGACTTCTGGGTTTTTTTAATTTGCTATATGTTTGGTATAATTAGTGCTGCTAATGGGAGAAGTTCCTAGCCTACTGTCACTGGTCACCGATGCTGAGGTTTCGTTTTGCTTCCTTAGCATACCCATCTCAAAAGAGTTAACAACACAAGGATATCAGTTTAGTTCAAAATACTGCCCAAATATTATTGCCAATCACAGGACAGAGAACTATGGCTACAAGTTTCTAGCTAAGGTGTAAGCAAAAAAACCCAAACAAAAGCAGAATGTTTTCAAGCGGGCCACATATTTATGTCAGCTCTGTTCTGAGTGGGAAAGATCTGGAAAACTGTAACTGGTGATCTCTTAACATCCCGAGTTTTCACTTGTAAAAGAAACCCAAAATAGAAAACACTGATCTCATCTTTGAATATATTATGTATAACATTGCCAGTTTGATGTATCTGAAACCCTCATCTCAAATGTTTTAAGGGAGCAAAAAGGAGGCCAGCACAGTTAGAAATGAACTTAAACAGATAAATTGAGCACAACCGTGATGTACCGACAACTTTAAGTGGCTGATTACAGCTTGCTTGCCTAATAAATGTAGTAGCTGTGCTAGGATAGGAAGAGGCCATGATGTGCTGCCTCTATTAAAATGACAGTAGATAAACTGGTTTCTCAGCTGAATGCTGTTCTCAATTTCTACCTTATTTGCTATCTGAATAAGAGTTCATAGCATTTGTGTTACAGCAGTGGCCTAGCACACAGTTAAAAGGAGGATGCTATTTTTAATGATCAGTATAGGCTACTTTTCAGTATTTTACAGCCTAAACACACAAAACTGCTAAAATAGACACAAGCCACAGAAAACCAAGGAAATTTGCTCAAGGTCAAACAAAGGCTTTAGAGAATAATGAATTCAGTGTAAGTATCTCAACTTTTGCCTTTACCATAAATACATCCAGCAATTGTCTTATCTCTAAAGCTGGGTAAATTAAAGGGCCATTGTCAAGTTTCCTAAATTCCCATTTGAATTATTTTTTCCTTATAGATAGATATAACTTCAGTGTAATCCTTTATTAGAAAATACTTCATTTTCCTCCAGATCATTATATGAATCATTATCAGCATAGAGAGGCTCATGAGGCCACTAACAATAACAAAGCTGAACATGTGGGTTATGAAAGAAAACACTCCAGAGCTCAGAGAGATTTTTTCTTTCAGGCTTCTCAGGAGGCTTTAGAAACAATGGAAAAAAAATATTATAAAAGTCTTACTTTCAGAGGTGTTGAACTGCCACATCTGTTGAAGTTGTGTAGGCGTTATAGATGCTGTATGCCTCAGTACATCAAGCCAATAATTCTATATTGCATTATAACTATATTTAGTTTAATCATTGTCATTGTAATGAGCACAACAGTAAGGCTAATTGTATACTCCTTCCACTAACTGAAGAACATTGTTATCATTGAGGGTGCACTGTTCAGAGAGTGACATGACTTATGGTGACAATATCAGTTTAAATGGGAAGAAAAACCCTCAATTTATATTTTCATACAAAGATTCAAATTCCAGGAGTTCCAGAAAGAAACATAAGACATATGACAGCCTATATGAGCACCTATATTCAGAAGAAACTTATCTTTCAAATAAACAACTATTGAAACTTGTGCTATCTACTTGAACAACATATGATGACATTGAAGCATGAATGAAAATCATGTTACAAGTGGTAACCGCTTTGGGGCTGGAGTAGATACTGCCTGAAAAAATCCTTTAAACCTGTTGCTGTGTTCTTTTGGGACCTCTAACCTTTGACAGAACCAAACAATGGACACCTCTTCAAAATCTCTGTCAAGAGGAGGTACATTCCTCTATTGTGGCATTTCCAAAGTGGCTCACTTTGAACTATTTTCTAGTTACCGTACTTTGTTTTGCAGTGTGCAAATGGCAGCTTATTTAATCACTGAGGGATATGATTCAGAGAGTTTTAAAAGGCAAGATTTTTTGATCACCTATCTTTCCCCTTTCCTAGTAGAGTTAAATATTTATGTGTGTGCTTTGTCATAGTAGAATATATTCCTATAATGCTGTATCAGTTTTTCTCCTTCTTCCCTGCAACCCCACCTCCCTTGTGCTATTTTTGTAAGTATCAGCAAACTACTAAATATCTGGATCACCAACTGGTACATGGAACAAGTTGTTATACATGGCTCTACAAATACAAAGGTAGTCTCTTCAACTAATCAATGATTCTGTCCTTTTAAGGACCTTCGTCATAGTTCCCACCATTGCTATCATAATCTTTGCCTCCTTGCTACCAGTAGCTTTTGAAGAGCAAGAGAACAAGAATATTTTCTTGTGTCTAAAAGGACTCTCAAGTTTTATTCTTGCAACAGACTAATTATTTCTGCATTTATTCAAAAGAATAAATAGCTCAAGTCCATGAAAAGAGAGTGACTTGGAGCATGAGGAGGAGGCCTGAGGAATCTGGTTGTAAAGGAAACCAAAGATAAAGTCTTCTGCCAAGGTTCTTAAAAAACCAAACTCTTTATAAATATTGTTTCCTTTGTCCTTGTTTATCCTTTCTCTACTGTTTAAGCTTAATTATTCTTCCTATATGTCTGACACAAAAAGAGAAATGAAAAACATTTTTACGAGCAGAAAACAATGTTTTCTGCTCTTCGGTTAAGAATTATCATCAGCAAAAGGCACTTGTCATAGAATCAGGTTTAAGACCTTAGAAACTCAGTCAGTAGGAGAGTTAAAAATTAGATGGCTGGTTGAAGCAGGCACTCTTCTCTAAGAAAGCACTCTAGTCTACAAGTGCCTCTCCAGGTACAGAGGAGGTTTAGCCATTATCTCCAATTAATGTTCACTTCTAAGGTGAACCTATTAGTTGTTCAGTTTTTGCCATAGAAAATACAGTTTGAAATTTGTTTAATATTGAACTTCTGGTTTTTGTTATTTGTCAAACATGTCTATGTGTATCATCGAGCTTGACATTGAGAACTGGATCTGGTGGTAGAGTGTGGAAGTTGAGGATTTCCATTCTGTATATCTTTGAGTAACAAATTCTTACTACAAAGACTATTTGAGAAGTCTCATAAGGGAATGTTGCCATGGAGACAAAAAAATGTTCATTTTTATTCATGAGTTATTGTAAGGGAGGGCTAGACCTAATTAAAGCTGTTTCAGTCCTATTTATCCACAAATATCTATATAAAAATATCTTGCATCAAGTGAAGTCCATATCTCAAAAGCATACTGGTTTTCCCATGCACTCCAGAGAAGTATTCTCTAGTTTTCCATGAGAGCAGTACAGCAGTGAATACAAATATTCTAACATAATGAGCCTATCTTTGTTGCTTATTTGGAGGGGGGGTGTGTGGAGTGAGGGGATAGTGGTGGTAGTGTAAGGAATAGCAGCTGTTGCCCTTTTAAGAGTGTTGCTGAAAACACTACTAAGGATATATACTGCATAAGAAATATCAAAATAGTTCTTATAAATGAAAAGAATTAGCCAAAGTCATCCTACTTTTTTTTTGTGTAAGTGTACATGTATAAAATATCAGCCTATGCATGATGTGACTTGAGTTTCAAATTACTGAATAATTGATACTCCTGTCTTCTGGATTTATCTAGAGCTTGTTTAAAGCTCTGCTGTTTCTAACAGTGTAAACAGATGTAAGTTGCAACTTTTGTCTTTATTTAGTCTGTTTCTAACACATTCTCTCTTTGCCCTCTCCAATCCAGTGTCAAAGCATAAATGCATCAGCTCATTTTACATTGAGTAAGTAAAATCCAAATGTTTTAGGTGCTATGTTGCACTCTCGAGTATTTCATTAGAAATATGCATTGCCCTACTGCTGCCTGAAGTTTGCATTGAGTTTTCTTTTCCCTTCAACTTCATATTTCATTGTTGCATGGGCAATAGTGTTTTGTATGAGGCCATATACTACCACTTGGATGTGTATTGCACTGTATTATATTCCTCAATCTTACATGTCAGCAGCAGCTGAGCCTGAGTAAAGGTACAGAATCGAGTTCTCATATTCTTCCCTCTGTCACAATGACCTTCCATGTCATATTTCTGTATTAGTTTCTTATGAATATGTTGTAGTCGCCAGTAGGGCTCCAGTGGTTTACAAGTTCGGTTGTCTTGAAGACATGAAATTATATCAGGGTTTAATGGGATTGCATTAAGTTGTTATTGCTATCTAGATAACACAGCAGTTTTCCCTGCAATGCCAGTTGACACTTGCACAGCTTGTTTTAATGCTGTCTTTTCTCTTAGAGTTGTTCAGAATTAGATGGTAAAAAATTAACCATTTATTTAAGTTAAAAACTACACCAAAATTCTTTGAGGTTTCCTTCAGACTGTATAACTCTCTTACAAGAGAATGCTAAGTCCAACAGCCAAACCAGTGCTTTCTGGGCTGTGAAAAAAATGCTGAAAAACTGCTGCTGGACATGGCAGCAAGGTATATTCAGCACCTGCCAAAATTTTATCTAAAATATCTCAGATTTGGTTTCCAGAACCAGACATCATGGTAGAAAATTTTGAGTTTTATTTTTTCAAATGTTTATTTTTAAAATCAAGTCTGTCATTTTTCTCCCAGAAAGAGAGAGAGAAAATGAACTAACTAGTGTTCCTTGTACTATCATCTGTTTAGCGTTCAAGAAGTTAGGAAAAGGGGGGAGGGGCACATCTAAGTCTCTGGATTAGTGTCTGTATTATTAGGTTTCTCTTTTCTCCTTTGATAACTGTGTTCAACTTCAGTTTCTAATGTCTCAGCCCAGGGCTAAGATTGTATTTCATATTCTAGTGAGCTGACTTTCAGACTGACCTTAGGCATTGGTGTCTTAAGAGATCTTACATCCCTTGAGCAGTTTTCTCTAAAAGCAGAAAAAAATTTACGTTTTATAAGCTTATTTTCAGAATAGTCACATAGTTGAATCTAAACTCAAGTTAATTTTTTAAAAAAGCGGATGTCTGACCACGTTATAAGTTGGTGTTGGACGAGCCATTCATTATAGCTGAAGTCCAGAATCTACATGCAGTTTCTGTTTTCCAAAACAGTGAGCAAACTCTTGAAAACTGAACAAGTTATTTGAAAAAAATTATAGAAATATTGGATCTTGAGATATTTTTATGTGCTTGTTGTGAATTAGGAAAGTACTCATTTGGTCTCATATCATTGTTACTTTTCCTGTAAAATTATTTAAAAATGAGGAAAAAATGGACAGGTCATTGGGGCTTCTTTTCCTTTGCTGTAAACATGGCTTCACTAGTCAGACAAGAAGAATCTAGTGTGCAGTTAGCCAAAATAATGTTAGTTTTCAAGTATGCTTTAAACGACTGCATAGTCTTTGTAACATAACCTGTGCCATAGATTTTAATGTTTCAATTTTTTACATTTACATAAATCTATTTCAGTAAAGCTTTCTGTTTCTGCATTAATTCTCTGGAATTGCTGTGTTATTTGGCAAAAATTACAATGTGTATTTTGACTTTTATTCAGGAATTATAATTATAACTGTGATTGCTATTGAGAAGAGTGTAGCTAATCCACAGGTGAGTATCTGAGAAGGGGAAAACTCCCAGCCTCTTCATGAATTTGCATCACTTTTGAAGCACCACTTCTGTTCACCAATATTTACAGTGCCTTGTGTACAGTTGTCCACTAAACATGTTCTGTTATGGGTGAGGTATTTGCATATTTCTTTTTGCTTTTCTGTTGTTTTGCAGGCTATATAAGCAAGAGATAGGCTACTGCCTTTTTCTAGAGTTTAGCACCTAAAAAAATATCAAATACAAGCAAGTAATGCTGAATCTTAACCCAAGTAGGTACATCCAAAATATTTCAGTGTTAGGGGAAACAAATGTGGACATAGTAACTAAATTCAGAAAAACAGAATGAAAAGCACTGTTTAGTCAAAATGTAAACTTATGGGGGGTGGAGTGTATCTATCGAGTTGCTTTTCTGATTTCATTGAGACTTTAAAAAGTAAACAATTACTTTAACTGAGAATTAGTAACATCGTATTTCTTCCTTTCTCATCTGATAGCTAGATAACTATGGGAATCTGACTTGAGTTTCATATCAAGTTCACCACAAGAAAATATAGTGGAAATCAATTTGCAAGAATTTTTTTTTAATTTTTATTACTATGGATAAAATATTATGAACTGAGCTTTAAGATGAGCTCCCTGTTTGGTGTCTAGGATTAATATGGAACCATGCAACTGCATAAGTAAATTTCAAAGAGAAAAACAGGAGCTTTCCATGTATGCCAGGTGAAGTTGTAGTTAATGCAGTGCTCCCTGTCTGTGCATTGCTTCTAAAGGGGTAAAAGGAAGTGTGCCTGGCGAGTTTTTAAATATTAGGTAAATACCAGAAAGCATATATGTGTACATCTTGATTACTCCAGAAGTAAAGTGCTGGAACAAACACAGCCCTCCTGTTAACTAGATGAAGACTGGTTTTCCAACTATTTGTTAATTAGGTCTAGGGTATAGGATTATGTAAATTAAACGATGTATATCTCACCTGGTGTAAACTGACTGACCTTGAAGTAAATTTGCTACATTGTTGCAATCCAGTGGGATTTTTTTTATTTATTTTGTCCTAAACCATACAGAATATTCATTGAAAAAAGATATTATTCAGAAAAAAAGGTTATTCAATGACATATTGAAGTTGCAATTCCCCTCGTTACATTCTTAACTCTTGCCTCCAATTTGTCAAATCTTTCAAGAAACAGATCTCTCTGTATTCATATTGGTTCTGCTACAATTTTGGTAAGTTTCACAGAATCCCAGCATCTCCTGAGTTGGAAGAGACCAGTAAGGATCATCAAGGTTAACTCCTGGATCCACACAGGAACAGCCAAGTCAGAGCAGATGTTTTTGAATAGGTTTATGTCCCTCTCATACTGTAGCGCCCAAAACTGCAAGGCCCCAACTGCAGTGTAGAGCAGGACAGTCTCCTTCCTGAACCAGCTGGCAATGCCATTGCTTGATGCAGCCCAGGATACCATTCCTGCTGGCTTCCTGGGCACACCGCTGGTTCAAGTTTATCTACATCAAGTAAAAAGTTCCACAGTGAAATGATCCAAAGGGCTCATGTCCTTTCACTTTTCTTACTTTAGATGCTTCAGAAGCTTATCCCATCTTTTGCAGCATTACAGTGTGTTAAGTCATCTTAGTCCCCTCACCATGAATTTTGGGCTAATTTCACTGTTGCCTTAGGCACTTTACTGGAAGATGTTTGACATTCATGTGAGGTATCTAAATTCTAAAATGAGTATATTGTTATCACAACCTTAGCATGAGGTTGTGAGCCAGTTGTGAGTGCTTTGCCTTTGGATGTCAGCGGCACAACTTGCACAGGGCAGCTGTGGTGCTGAAGCACTAGGACTGATTTGTGGCTCTCAACTTTATTGTCTTCTGCCCATGCATGAAACTGTCATGGTGTACTGTGGTGGTTGGTTAGCATAGGGACACTAATTCCAGAGAAATAGCTGAATCTCTGCTCAATTCAAGTACTGTGCTAAAATTAATAAGACAATAACAGAAATTAGCTATAATAATTAAAAAGATACCACACCCCTCCACTCAAGCAACTATGCTCAAATTTCATCCTACGTGGTCCATGTTATCTAAATACATCCCATACTACAGCTACTTCTGAGGAGTCATGCTTGCAGTGGCATGATGTACCACTCTGAAAAGCAAGTGAGTAGGGCTCAGAGCACTGATAGCATGGCATGTTAACCATAGTCCAAATCACAATGCAGAATGTAGCTTACCTTATCCTAATGTTCAGCAGTGACAACAAGATTCGAGTGCTTCCTCCTGAAAGACCATACTTCATTCTGCACAGCAACTGAGCATACTGACATTAGTTCCTCTAGAACAAGATCTGAAGATCTTCCTATAGAACACCAAGTTCTTTTTTTTTCATGCTGGCTTCCTGTCACTGGTCCCCTTGTTTGAACAAAACATTATGTTCGGTGGTTTACTCCACTCAATATCCCTTTCTTTTACTGTTGCTAGCTATTTTCTGCTGTTACTTTTGGGCACTAGTCTCCACACACAGTTGTTTACCTCATCTTACTTATGGCTCAGTTGCATCACTGATAATTCTTTTCTTTCCACTTGTGGTCAGATCAGTCTTGGTTCCTGTTTCTTATAGCCAGTACTACAAAGATTACTGCATACATGTCTGGCAAGTTCACAGCATTAAAAGGTCATGCAGGCTCCTTCTGACATGACCTACTTATTGAAGGTAAGCCTTAAAGTACTTATCTTTTTTTTTCTTATTCATTTAATTATCTTTCACATTTTACTTGAGACTGTGCCTTATCTTCATCCTACTTTGTCAGTTTTGAACATATTTTTCTTCCATTTCCAAGAGTGAAGAGAATTGACAAAGGAAATGGAGTGATATCTTCACTCCTGTTTGTTGACAAATGGGTAGCTCTTTCTGCCATTATCTTTCCTGCACAGGACCTAGAATTACCTTGAAAGTTTATTCTTGCTAATACAAGGGTTGGGGGTTTGTGGGCTTGGTTTTGTTTTGGTTTTTTTTCTTTCACTGATTTGTTGTTTGCTGGGTTGTTTTTTTTTTTTTCCTCAGAAGGTTTCAAGACTGCATTTGGCTTATAGAATGAGGCTGTTTTCTGAGTACAGCAGTTGAGAGTTCTGGTTGTATTCCTCAGTTCACTATAGCTGATCCTTGAAACACCAGGCCTGCAATATGAAATGCCAATAATTCTTTGAAATCATACTTTACCCTTGTTATTATTTCATTCAACTCACAGCAGTCTTGGGAAAACTTCATGCTTCTCCTGAACAATACCTTTCACATTCAACATTTAGCAGAGTGGATTCATGAGAAGTGAGAGCACGGTTGCATTAACTATCTGAACTCATACACACTTCTGTTTCTGAAAGACCTCTTTTTTCTTTTCTTTTCTTTCCTTTTTTTTTCTTTTTTTTTCCCCCATCCCGTTTCTAAATAGAGATTACTGGCAGAGAAGTTTTGAAGAAGCTGTTTTTAAATAACTGCCTAATTTATTTTATCTCAGTTGTCCATAAAATGAAAACTACTTTAAATGCCTCACATTTCTCAACTACCATTTCCCCGGGTGGAGGCGGGAGGAAAGACAAAGGATCTGTTTGCTAGGGGTCCTAGGCAGGGGAGGAATTATCTTCCAAATGTTACACCTAAAATATTGTATAGAATTTAAAAGGCACGAAGACTAATATTTTCAAAAGTGCTTTTAAACATCTAGGATGTGAATTTTATTCTCAGAAGTAATAAAAGCTTTTTACACTATCTTGCTGAAAACGACTGAGGCTTAACTGAATGTGTTTATCAGGTCTGGGTTCTGAGTAAGAAACAAATCATCCAAGACACATAGCTGTCCAGTTCTTGTTGCTTTCAGTGCAGTCTGGCATCTAAACATCCCTTGGTGCCTTGGTCATTTCTGAAACCAAAGAATTCAGAGTTTCTGTTGTGATGTACTCCCTGTGTACTTAACATGGAATAATATACTTGTTTCACGCTGCAACTGTCATGCTTCTATCTTAATATCCTAAAAGACTACAAATTTTATCATGTACTTTAGACAGCTAGAGAAGTTCTTATAATCTGTATAGTGCATTGGAAGGAACTTTCCATTAACTAGCATTGTAAAATAATGACTGACTTTTAAACCTTGAATATAATGAAGAACTTATTATTATATGCTTTACAGAATTTTATTGTGGTTTTTACATATAGCAAAAGGAAGTGTGGTGTCATAATTTCACTCAAAATGTAAGGAAGGATAGGCTTAAACAACCTTTCTTTAGTCACCTTCTTCATATCCTCTTCCAAACAGCAGCCTGATCTGGCATATAAAAAACTATAGTCCAAGGAGAAAAAAAAAACACAAAACAGTGTAAAGAAATTTACAGTTTTAACAAAATCATGTTTCTTGTATGATGGTAATCTGCTTGAGTGGTCCAAGTCATTAACAACAGGGAGAGTCCTTGATCTTTTTTGTTCCTTTCCTAAAGAAGAAAAAAACCCCATATAATCAGCTTGCTTTAACTGCAGCATCTGTCAAAAAATCATAACTTGTGTTTTCCATATATTTACAGTATGGCTAGGAGTATCATTAAATAGAAATTAGAAGATATGTGGAAAATGCGAAAACAATTTTTAAAAGCTTAGTCTGATAGCACCTCCTCCTGATGGGCATATACAAGTGCTAGTATGATTTCTTTTTATGCTAATAGGAAATAGGCTTTTAGGTTGTCGGATGAGAAAGAATAAAGATGAAAGAAATTCTTTACTCATTGGGTTTTTAGTACTTTGCTATCCTTCTAAGGAGAGTATTCTTAAAAAAATAAAATAGGCATTTATTAATTAATGAATAGTTAATTAACAATATATAGTTGTCAATATAAATCAAATAGGTAATATGAAAAGATGTGTTAATAAATACATTCACAGATCAGACCTAGTATAAAAAGGACCTGAATCTACAAGTCTCTTATTTGGAGGGGAAGAGAGCATTTTTAAAACTTTGTTTCCATGTGAATGCAAGGAGAAATGTTTTCACTGTGAGGATGACTGGAACAGGCTGCCCAAAGAGGTTGTGGAGTCTCCTTCTCTGGAGACATTCAAGACCAACCTAGATGTGTTCCTGTGTGGTTTAATCTAGGTGATCCTGCTTGGGCAGGGGGTTGGACTAGATGATCTTTTGAGGTCCCATCCGACTCCTAATGTTCTGTGATTCATGTTACCCTGCATTTTGGAAGGAGAAAGTTTAATGAGAACAGTAAATGAACATAAATATTCAAGGTATGTTTCCAGTTGAAGCTGAAATTAGAAGTTTATTGAATAGTATACAGATCTGAAGGCTCTACATCTTGTCCATATTATCTGGCCATATGTTCTGATAGAAATTTTCTTTGGACAGAAATACTGCTTGTTTTTAAGAGTTGTATGTTTTTCTTTCTGGAATATAAAAACTGCAATCTTTTTGCCTTTTCAAATTTTGAGTGTATCCTGTAAGGTCTCATTTCTAGATGTATTTTTTTTTTTAAGAAAATATCTTAAAGTTTGGGGGAAATAATGGAATCAAACATAAAGAAAAATGAAATCTCATTCAATGTTTTGGTCATACTTAAATATATCTCTAGTCACACTGGATATGGGTTGTGTGATGAAGTGTAGGAGAACTATGGGATATAGAGCTGGGAAGAAAACTTCTTTATCAGTGGTAGTGAATATATACAGGGAGAGGGCAGAAGTCTAGAATAAAAGATACAATGGAATATGAACAGTACAGTCTCTTCAGAGTTTGGAAGATAGAGGCAAGTCCTGATCCGGAAATTGTTAAAAGGAACTAGTGGAGCTGCTTATGGACTGAGTGATGTGCGTGTTAGGGAAGCAGGAAAATATGGTTATTTCAAGTACCACTTACAAAAATGGCATTTGGTTAAAAATATTTGAACTTTCTATTGCAAAATTCTCTTGAAGCAGAGATTGCCTGCTAAATAATCAGTAGTAGCACAAACACTGTGGTGATGGGTAGGATTCAATATAGTGATTCTCAATTGCAGAGCCAAGCAGAACAAATTATACAACAGGTAAGACCACAGTTAATGTTCTAGGACAGTTTGTGATGCAGACAACCAGATTACAAGTAAAGGCATCTGTTTGCTTTTATACTGATAGTTATTCCTGTTTGCCAGCAGATATTTGTACTATGACTCAAAGAGCCTTTATGCTCCTGTGAATTGGATATTTTTAAGGTACTAACAACTCTTGAAATGTTTGTGTTACCATATGAAGTAGTTGGCATTTTCTCATGACTGTCACCTCATTTCCCTTTATTAGCGCCATTATATTCTGCTTTATGGTTTTTGTTTTGTTTTTTCTTTTAGTTTATTTCAAGTAGATAGTTACCTGTCTTTATTAATGCTAGATATAATTTGAGATTGCAACAGAAATGAACACATTCCAAGCAATAATACACATTATGGCTGCGTTGGCTTCAAGTGCTGCCATGGGCTTGCTCTAACATGGGTCACAGCATCTTCTATATGACTCCACTCACTCTAGTGTGGCATCCTCCATGGGCTGTAGATGGGATATCTGCTCCCCCTTCTCTTCCATGGGCTGCAGGGGAACAACCTGTTCCACTATCTTTCTTTCTGGTGCTTGGAGTGCCTCCTCTCCTGCTTCTTCATTGACCTTGGTGTCTGCAAAGTTTGTTACATCTTCTCACTCACCACTTTCTCTGGTGGCAAAAAACATCTCCTTGCAGGTGGGGTTTTTTTGGTTTTTTGTTTGTTTGTTTGTTTTGTTTTTTTCTCTTGAATGTGATTCATAGAGGTGCTATGGCAGTTGCTGATGGGCTCAGCCTTGGTCAACAGAAGATTCCGGCATTGAGCCCAGCTTGTGTGTTTACTCTGTCAAACCTAGGGAAAGCTTCTAGCTGCTTCTTGCAGAAGCCACGTGAAGCCATCCCTCCTCCTCCACCAGAACTTTACCACACCAAACCACAACACTTATAAGTTATTTACAGTATATATCTTCAGCTGGTGATCAGCTAGAGTTTGAAAAAATAAAAAATCTGACAGTTTTGGTTTCTGTATTGTAAGGGGGAGGAGGGGGGTGGGTTGTCCTCCAATCTCCTCTTCTTCCAAATGTAAATTTATTAAGAGTAACTATTGCCTTCACCCTAAGACAATTCTATGTTCTACTAGAAAACTTCTGGACCGTTAGATATCTGACAGCTTCTTTCCAACTACAAGGCTTTCAGTTCCTTATTAAGAATTGTCTCTCAGGAGTGGTATTATTTCTTCACATGAGCCAGACTGAATCCCAGATGGCCAACTGTAACTTAACTGTTTGAGGCCGCACTCCAGATTGTTTCCCTCATTGCCATACTTCCTGTTCTTGCTAATGCCCATCCTAAACTGACTTCCAAAACATCAAACAAGGTTTTTATTGGTCCTTTAGCATCTTGTACACACCAAACTTGACCAAGTGCCCAAATAATTCTCCCAGACACGGATAAGTATATTGGCTTTTTTTTTCTTAAAGAACAAACAAAAATGTGCTTTTTAAAGTTTTATTATCTTAATGGTTTTCCTAGCTTTGTGTCTGTTTAAAACCATGTAATTATAACTAAGATGTCAAAAACTTTTTAACTTGCCTTATTTTACTGGCTGCTCTCTCTCCTGTATTTACTCATGCTGTACACACTCAGTTTTACAGTTCAGTGGAAAAAGTAGAATGAGTATAACATTTAACATGAACACTACAACAGAGGAAAAAAGAAAAGGTAGAGGATCATGGGTAGTTTATACCAATTTACCTAAGAGAGAAAATCAGTTATTCCTTTTTTGTAGTGAAAACCCTGAGGAACAGAAAATATAGCAATTAGATACCCCACTCTTTTTTCTTTTTTTAATTTTATCGTATCTCAGATGTTAAATGAATCTCTGCTTTTTCTTTTAATTTTTGCTTGAAGTGCCCTGATATATTGTAACTTACCAAGGTTTAAGGTAAAGCAGAATTCTTCTAAATATGTAAACTGCTAGTGCAGTACAACACAGAATTAATAGCTCTTGGTCTATTTACAAAATAGTTTGCAGAGCTTTTGAGTTTAAAATATTCCTTTAACAAAATTTTTTACAGCTCAGATTCTTGTTACCTTTTGTCGTTATGTTCATCATTGCTTCTTTTAGCAAGATGATTCCATCGTAACTTGTAAATATTTAAAAAAAAAATCAGAACCTCCCTCTCTGATTTGGCTTATTTGTACTTTATTCAATATGGTCTGTAGTTCATCACATTCTCTTAAGATGTTAGTGCATTTAAAAAGAAATAACAAACCCTCAACCATTATTTCAGTTGGAAGGAGCACACTAAATACAAATACCCAGTCAAGTTATCTACTATTGAAGGTTTCAAATTAAAAAAATAAAACAAACACAAAACTGAATTATGACTTGTACCATAAATAATGAGAGAATAATCTTCCTTACAGCAAGTTGATATCTCTACTTCTTTGCAAGTAAATATATGAAAATGCAGAAGCAGCAAATGACTGACATCCCTCAAGAGATTTGAAAGAGGTTTTTGATGAGAGGTTTTGTTTTGTGGGTTGGTTTGTTGTGGATTATTTTGTGGGGTTTTTTGGCAGGGATAGAGGCTGAAAGATCAAGGAATCTGTAGAGTCCACCACATGATTCATTTAAATATTACAAGTTGCACATTTTTATTTTTATGAATAAAGACTTTTTGTAAAGAAATTGGTAATGTTCAATTTCCAAAAAGCTGATTAAAAACTGAAAAAAAACATTATACATAATAAAGCTTAAGTCAATAGTAATGTAATATGGTGTTGCTGTATACAGTGGTCTCCAAACTGTTTTGATCGTGTTACCCCTACCAGTAAAAGAATTTGAAAGCACATATCCCTAGTGTGTGCATATATTTTGAATTATTCATAAATTGTATACATGGGCAATTGCAGTAATTATGCACATTAAAAAACATACACAAAAGTAGAAATAAAAAAGGAATGAGAAATTAGAAATATTAAAATATTTTTAACATTACAAGCCCCCCTTTTTCTGTCAATGAAAATAATTGTTAATTAATTTTGAAATTAATATTACTAGTGTGAGCAATATGGTTCAATAATCTTATTTTTAAAAATCTTTGTTTAGCTCTTTGTGATACAGCAATGTGAATTTCTGTTTCTAGATTCAATTGGTTTGATACTTGCAGCAATTCTTATTGAAATGCAGCTAGTAAATTTCCATTTTCCCCAATGAGAATCAGTTATTTTCTCAGCATAATTGAAAGATACATTTTTATATTTTTAACAAATTGGTTAAAAAATCCACTGACGTGTGTCCTTTTTGTGGGGAGAAAAAAAAACCCTACACAAACCCAAACAACAAATCAAAACAAAACCCAAACAAACCAAAAAACAAGCAGGTAAGAAAATTATGTTTCCAGGGTTTTTTATGAATATAGACATAATTTTTATAGGTGACACGTTGTTTTCAGTAACAAAATCCCATAACAACAGGGTTTCCATATCTCTTTCAAAATGCTCTCTCCTTAGCATGAGTTTGTTTTGAAAACAAGAGTTACTTTCTCACTCATAGTTAAGACAATATCTTTACCTTCAAGGAACACAAAGTGTCTTCATTGTTCGGAAAATATCCACTACATAGCGTAGCCAGTTTTCCACATAGAAAAGGCCAGTAAACATATAACTCTTGCCTTTTTATGAAAAGAAATAATGCATAACTGCTCTTTAATTTTGAAAACTCTGTTACACACTTTGTTGTGAGATAACCAGAAAACCACTGTGTGGTACAAAATATTTTAATAGTGACTCCCCATCTCATTAGAAAGTATTGTATCCTACTATTTAAATGTCTTTATAAATTTAACCACATGAATGATTTCCTATAGAATTTTGTGTAATTCTGGCTCATATTTCTTTTCTGAAACAATTTGCCTATGGTGATGCAGTGAATGAATTTTATGTGTGTAACCTTACTCTTGAACCATTTTGGTGGTTTTTTTCCAGTCAAAGCATCCACTCCATTGGTGGTTGCACTCACACAGTTTTTCCATAAAACATTGTTTTTATTAAAAGAAGCCATTTACTATTGAGAATACATCTTCTCTAGTACACCTTTTGTGTACTGTGAGCTGAGTGGCTTACAAAGCAGTGGTTCCTAATGTATTTCATTATTGAAACAAGAAGCTAGAAAATAGCATAAACTGCAACATATTAAAAATGTGCACTTTCAGCCAACTATATAGCAAAGACCCTACACTGCCTTATTTGTGCTAATACATGTTTCTTCAAATCTTTGGCAACCTCATTCATCCTTAAGAATGTTTTGGAGAAACATGTCTCAGGGATAGCATAGGTGCAGTTCATTTTTCCTTGAGTAAAAGGATAACTATATATGACCTTGAAGGGGCCACCCAGCCCTGTATTTTACAGCTGTAATTCTTTGTTATATAGGAAATAGCCCAAGTTAAGGGGCCAGGGTTTCCAATCTCAGACCTCAGCTCCCATCTAGGAATTAGGAATACAGTAAATCCCATCACATGCACAGCTTGGATGCTGCTAGGAAAAGCATCTATTTAAACGGATACTCGTTCCATTTCCCTTTAAAACAAATAGCAGTGTTTCATTGATAGGACAAGAGGAAATGGCATCAAGTTATGCCAGGGGAGGTTTAGACTGGATATGAGGAACACTTTCTTCATGGAGAGCAAAGTTAGGCTAAGGAATGGGTGACCCAGGGAAGTGGTGGAGTCTTCATCCCTGAAGGTATTTAAAAGGCTAGATGTGATGCTTAGCCATGTGGTTTAGAGGTGGTTTAGGAAGGTTAGGATGAAGGCTGGACTTGGTGATCTAAAAGGTCCCTTCCAACCAAGACAATTCTATGATTCATATAACTTACCAAGTAATATTTTTGATGCACCTTCCAATGGCATTTTCTGACAGAGTGTCTGGGTCTCAGGTAATTTTTGCAAGGAGGCAGGACAGGTGAGGTAAGCTGGTCGGGGTGGGGGGGGTATTCCAGACCATGTGACATCATGCTCGTGATAAGAGGGCCAGACGGGGTGGCTCTTGTATGGTCTGGAAGTGAGCTGAGTGCTTCATTGTGTCTAAATTGACTTGTTATACTCTGTTATGTAATTGCCTGTTTATGTAATCTGTTCTAAGTCCTGTAGTTCTTCCTCTCTCCCTTTGCTGTCCTAGTAAATTTTCATCCCGACCCCCAAGGTTTGCCTTTGTCTTCCCACTCTCCTCCCACACTACCATGGAAGGTGTGCTGGCCTCTGCTGCCAGCTGGGGCTGCATCACCAAAGCCGTTCGTGGCACCCAACATGGAGCTCGAATGGTTGGCATAACAGTAGATCTCTCCAGAGCATGTGAAAACAAGTTTGTGATAAGTATTTATATAAGTATTTATTATTATAATGGTGTTTTAGTTGGTCACTTGGCCGGCCACTTGGCTCTAGCATGTAAACCCATACTTGCTCTGTGTAATCCCTGATGTACTGTTATTTATCACCTCTGGGAGAGGGGTCCTTATTTTCACTTTGTTGTGCTGTGTGATACTGACTTAGAGCTCTTGGGTTATGAGTCTAAGCTGGTATTTGTTTGTCATGTTGCTGTCCTGAACATACCTCAGACAACTCTCATAATTGACTTAGAGTCACACCCAATCTAAGCGGAAGATGGGGAGATACTTTCTCTCCCTATTTTTCCTCCCCTTTCCCCTTCAGGCTGGTTGCAGCAGCTTTTAAGACTTTTAAATACCGTTAAAATATTCAGATTAGCATGGTTCCTCTTGCTCAGTCTCCTGAATTGGGTTGCAAAGTACCGTTTTGAGAACGTTACCCAGAGGTCTTCCCCGAGGCTGAATGCAGTTTGGTTTGTTACCATACTGCTTTCTATACATTTCAGCCATTTTTACCATGGCAGATTTTTTTGACTTTTGCTCTTAACTAAGAAAACTCAAAAGATACTTCTGAACATTTATCATTATGTTTACTGAAGTACTGGGCTGCGTATCACATGACTTTAAACTTTGCTGATTGCATCATATTAGATTAATTGGTTTCATTTTTTGACTGTTAAAAAACTTGTACTAAGATTAAGGGAGATGTCACCTCTGCCATATTCTTGTAGTTTTCTTGTGCTCACACTGAGTTTTATTTTCAAATTAAGAAACTTGTCTATTTTGTGAGGGTTACTTCAGTTAAAGCTGGATAAAATAATCTGTAAATCTGGATAATCAAAGACACATAATCTGCAATATATTGAATTGTGCTGAAAGTGAGCAAACAGTGGACAAAAAAACCTGTCACCTCCTCTACTTTGTGGAGCACCAGGATGCTTTGGTGACTCTGTAGGTGACATGGGACTCTCCAACATAGAGTGAGGGTGTCAGTGTCAAACCATGTGTTAAATATTAGTAAAATTAATTTTATTTTTCTTTAAATAAACATTTATAAATTACAGCTCTAAATTTTTTTCTCACAATCCAACAAATCACTGTGAACCCCCTGGGTTGTGCACACCCTATTTAAGAGCCCACTGCCCTATATTATAAAGTTAGAAGTGCTTCATGTTAATTAACATTTTCCTAGTTTAATTTCCAAATTGGAAACCTATTGGAGCCTGTGGCGATAAAAAGGGTGAAATGTTTTCACTGTTGCTAAGCCCAAATATTCAAAAGGCACAGATCAAGTGCCAGAGTAGCAGCTTTAAAAATAGCAACAGCCTACCACTATTTCCTCTTTTTGTCTCTGCTTTTGAGCTTTAGGACTGACCTTGAGTTGCATAGTGCCAGACTTTCTTCTGCAACTATGGGGATTAGAAGCGTGTATTAGAAAGGGGGTGTGTAGTAGATCAAGTAGGTCTTTCTCCCCCTCAACTCTCCCCTGGTGAGACCTCCCTCACCTGGAGTATTGCATCTGCTTCTGGGCCCATCAGTTCCAGAAGGACATAGAACTCCTTGAGAGAGTCCAGTGCAGGGCTACCAAGATGATGAGGGAGTGGAACATCTTCCTTATGAGGACAGGCTGAGGGAGCTGGGTCTCTTCAGCTTGGAGAAGAGGAGACTGAGGGGTGACCTCATTAACGTTTATACATAGGTCAAGGGTGAGTGTCAGGAGGATGAATCCAGTGGTGGACATTGATAGGACAAGGGACAATGGGTCTAAGATGGAGCATAGGAAGTTTCATGTGAATGTAAGGAAAAGCTTTTTCCACTGTAGGAGTGACAGCACTGGAACAGGCTGCCCAGAGAGGTGTTGGAGGTTGTTTGTACTAGATGATCTTTCAAGGTCCCTTCCAACCTCTAACATTCTGTATGTGATTCTGTCTGATAAGATATACAGACAAACAGGCAGGCAGGTAGATAGTTTAAACAAAAGAAAAAGGAAAAAAAAGGAAAAAAGAAAAAAACAATGGTTAAACATGATTGGAAGTGTTCATAAAAGACCTGTCTTGGGGACCTGAGGCTTTTAAGAAAATCTGCATGAGACTCATGATAAAAAACTTGACACTTGACAAGAAGGTGGTTTGTTTCTTTACACGAGAGCTGTAAGAGTCTTTTACTCAAATGGGATCTGTAAAGAACCCTAATGGATTATGTCTAATATAGTTATTTATATTCTGACTTCATGATGAATTGTGGTTCTGGCAGACCTTGTACCTGTGGTGAATCCCACCAGTGGTTTCACTCGGAAATAGTAGATGTATGGCACTCTGCCTGAAACATCCACCATCCTCTGGCACTGATAGCCTGTAGACAGCCCACAGGCAGCAAGCATATAGTTTGCCTGGGAGTGCATCATGGCATATTAAGCTGCCTTGTGGCACAGAGATCTGCTAGAGTGCACAGGATACCACATGCAGTATATAAGGCACTCTCCAGTTGTGCCTGAGGTTGCTTTTACAGGTGCCAATCTCTTAAGGGCAATGGATCTTGTTTTAAAAGTGACTTCAGAAGATTCCATAAGCGCTTCTGAGCACAGAAAACTGCTTAAAGGAGGTCACTGCAGAATTTAGGATCTAAAATTAATTCTAAGTTGACCATAAAAGTACTGTCAAATTAAGAATACCCAATGAAAAGTTCACTAGCAAAGAACAACTGCAAAAGTTGTTCAATGTGCAGGGATATGTAATAGTACTGAAGGACATTTTATTAACTTTGTATATATTTATACAGTACATGTATATGTACATTACATGTAGTTATACAATATATGTAGTACATTTGATTATAAGATTTAGGTTTGAAAGCTTTATAATAATTTATCTTTATCCATAATTCTTTATAGAAAAGAAGAAGAAAAAAAAGTTGGACAGTTGAACTCACTGGTGTAATGGTTTCAGAAAGAGCAATAGCTTTCATGCGGAGACCAGTGTGACCTAGAACTATGGAAAATGAAGGATGGAACTTAGTGGACCAAGTCTAGCAAAGGACCACCTAGATGATTAAGGTATAGAGCATCTTTCATATAAGGAGAAGTAGAGAGATGAGACTTGTTGCTTCAGAGAAGAGAAGGTTCAGGGAGACCTTCTTGATGTAGTGTCTGATGGGAAGGAAATCACATGAAGTCAGATTCTTCTTATTTCCACACAGTGACAGGAAAAGAGAAAATGGCACAAATTAAAACAAGTGATATGTGAACACAAGACAACATTTTCTTAATGCACAGTTGGTCAAACACTGGAACGGGTTGTTCAGGGAGGTTTAAGAGTGTCTACCCGAGGACATACTCAAAAGCTGATTGCATGTTCTCCTGGAGTCTGTTCTAGCTGACCCTACTTGAGCAAAGAGCAAGAGAAACTTCCAGCCTTAACTGTTCTGTTATTTCATAAATTGTTCCTACTTGTCCTAGGTGAAATTTTAGAAGACTGCCAGATATAAAATGTTATGTGACTAAATTTATTCATCCCTCCTCCTCCCTACACCAAAAAATTAATATATTCTTTAGGAGTAAGAAATTAAGAAATGCAGTACTATATGTTGCTATTTGCCTGGCAGCACACCAAAGATCATCACCTGTAGTACAGTTTCTAGTAATAGCTGGCAATATGCCTCTAATAATGTGCTTTCATCACATAAGCTTAGTACACTTAAGCCCTCCTGTTACAAAAAATGAAGGACAACAGGTCTTGAAGAATCTTCATCAGAAAATGGTGATATTTTGGACAGAAATAATTTGTTTTAATCTGAGGTATGGAATACTGACATATGCTAATTTCTTTATTGGAAAGGATATACCAGAAACAGAGTGATATACATAGGTACAAAAATGAAAAAGTCCCCTTGGGCGGACAGCATCACCATTTTACCCTTCTAAATACTTTGCAAATCTTTTTATCAGCATAAATGATACATTGCAGTGATGAGTTTCCTCTAGACCTATTCCCGTTAGAAGCATCATTGTGGTGAGAGCAGATGCTCTACTCATGATGGCACATTGAGAAATTGTCCATCAGATGGCATGGTAACAAAGAGCTTTCACAAACAATCCAAAATATATCTACAAAACAAAACCCATCCTACTCCCAACCTGCTCAACAGAAAATTCAGGGAAAAGCTTTCAATATTTCTTTTTAGAGATACCCTCCTAGGAAGTTGTTGTGAACCAGGGAATGTCTGGAACAGATTGGTTTATGAAGGAGGAAGACAGAAATAGTGTTTGTTTCAGCCCTCCCAAAAGTGAAATTATCTCTGCTTGCAGAACAATTTGATCATGATTATTTAGCAGGCTTTGAAAATGCTTTTAACTATATCCATCTCTGGTTACTGGTATGGAAGCTGTTGAGAACTAGGCTATGTTATCCTGGATGTTTTCACCAGTTCAGAAATTCCTTTACCTCCTGCTTGTCAGTTCTCAGTTCCAAGGGAACTAACATACTATAACATAAGCTCTCTCACTGGCATTACCTGGTGCTGTGGTTTAGCCCAGCCAATTGGTTTTAACCCCCCAAAACCCGAGGGCTGAAATAAAGACAGTTTAATTAGGACCAAAAAGGAAGGTAATCCCAGAAGGATGGGATTGTTGTCCAGAGGGACCTGGACAAGCTGGAGAAATGGGTCCATGTGAACCTCATGAGATTCACTGGGTCAGGGAAATCCTTGTCACCAGCATAGGCTGGGAGATGATGAGATAGAGCTCTGTGGCGAAGGAATGGTGGGTGTTGGTGGATGAGAAACTTGACATGAGCTGACAATACACGTTTATAGCCCAAAAAGCCAACCGTATCCAGGGCTGCATCAAAAGGAGTGTCCAGTGGGTCAAGGGAGGTTATTCTCTATCTCTACTCCACTCTTGTGAGACCCTACCTGAAGTACTATGTCCAGTTCTGGAGTCCTCAACACAGGAAGGACATGGTACTGTTGGAGTGTGTCCAGAAGAGGGCCACAAAGATTAGAGGGCTGGAGCATATCTCCTATGAAGACAGGCTTAGAGAGTTGGGGTTGTTCAGCCTGGAAAAAAGCAAGTAGTGTAGGCATGTAGTGATATGACATAGGGGGAGTAGTTTAAGTTGGAAGGGGGTAGGTTTAGATTGGATGTTAGGATGAAGTTCTTCACTCTGCAGGTGGTGAGCCACTGGCACAGGCTGCCCAGAAAAGTGGTGTCTTGAACACCACCACTCCTTGGAGGTGTTCAAGGCAAGGTTGGACTGGGCCTTGAGTGGTCTAGTCTAGTGAGAGATGTCCCTGCCTATGGCAGGGTGGTTAGAACTTATTCATCTTTAAGGTCCCTTCCAGCCCGAACCGTTCTATGATTCTGTGATAAAAAGAATATACTGTAGTGATGAACAGTACAGTTTCTCACCACCTGTTGTCAATGCTCCACAAGACCCTGAGACCCTGCCTCCCACCCCACCCCTCAGCTATATAGAGAGCATGATGTCATATAATAGCGGACATCCCTTTGGTTAGTTTGGGTCACCTGCACTGACTGTATCCCTTCCCAGCTTCTTGGGCACCCCCCCTTCTTGTTGGCAGGGCAGTATGAAAAGCTGAAAAGTCTGTGACTTACTGGCAACAACTAAAAATATCAACATTTTTCTTATCCTAAATCCAAAATATGCACTATTTTCTCCTACTATGTTTTTTTCCTGCTAAGAAGAAAATTGACACTATCCCTGATGAAACCAGGAGACCTAGTGCATTCACTAATTTGGCCAGAAAGCTAGTGGATTCTACTTTGCTTCTGAGTAGTAATAAAGAGGTAAAAGTGCAATGGGGTACTGCAGATACGGGTGAAAAATGAAGAAAAACATATCAATAAAGACTGAGAGTGGATGGGAAAAGAAAACTACTCATACTAAAATAGAAAGAATCACATGTTCTTTATGCAGAGAATATGGACAGGGAAACTGAGGAAAACAGAAGTGGTAGCATACTGGTGGCTGCAAGATTTGCAAATATGCCAAGACAGAAGAAAAATTCAGGAACTGTAGAGAACCTCTCCAGAATTTTAAGCATACCAGAAGTCAGATATTTTGACGCCAAAAAGAGCATCAAATATGAGAAGCTAAAGAAGTGTGTGTTGTAATGACAGTGGGTCTGAGAGATTTCATGACCTTAAACAACACCCTCCATTGCTTGAATTCTGTCTTGTTGTGTGTGGAATAAAAATAGACGGGAGGTAAGTAAGAAAAATAGACATATACTCTTAAGATTTATTTATTATGTCAGCAGAAGATAACATTACAGCTGGAATAACCACTCTACTTTTTTGTATGTTAAGTAACTTATTCAGCTGTATTGAAACCCTTGCAATATTGAACACTGTCACATTGCTGAAGCATAGCCAGAAATCTTCCTAGAACCTCCTAAACTGTGTTTTAGAAATTAATATTTCTTGAAGTTAGAAGTAAAAAAAAAATAGGGAAAGGCTAGGAGTTTTATTTCAGAACAAAGAGAAACTTTCTTATACGCTAAATAAGAGAGGGGTTTTGGTATGGGATTTTACTTTAGATTAAAAAATGCATTCATACGGAACTTTAAAGTCAGTACATTAGAATTTGCCACATGGATGAATGCATAAGAATCATTTGCAAATATACATCAGCTAATATTTAACACATGCCTTCAGAACTCCCTTGCTCTACTAGTTGTTTTATCTATTCACTTCCCCTTATTCTTCAGTTTCATGGTTTTGGGTTTTTGTTTTTTTGTTTGGTTTTGGGGTTTTTTTTGTGTTTTTTTTTTCTGCTAGTAGTTCAAGCTTCAGGGATTTATTGTGTTCCAAGTTTCAACTGGAGACATGTGCCAAAACAAGTAAACAAGCAGCATTTTCCAACTCATATCTTCTAGCAGCTTTGTGAAAGGTTAGTGAAGCTTTCTGCCACACACTGAAGGCATTGAACAATGTGTCAATTACCATGTCAACCAGATGTTTCAGAGGGGAAATCACGTTTAAAGAGAACTGTAATTTGGGGGGCCTTGAATTAAGCTGGAATCAGATCAGAACTGATCTGGACTAATGATACAGAATGATATTTTTATTTGAACCCAAACAAAAAGTAACCATAGCTGTCTCTTACCTACCGAACCAAAAATGAGTAGTGGGGAAAACAAGGCTTGTTTGTTATACTGAAGGTGGAACATTCTTATTTTCAGTACATATATGTATATATATATATATATGTGTGTGTGTGTGTGTGTGTATATATGTAGTCTATACCAGAAAACACTGAAGTTAGTATTCACACATAAGAAAAATATAGCAGAGCAAAAACAAAATAAAAATTAAAGGAGATCAGAAGGTGCTATGAATAAAAGAATTAAAAACAAAATAATGGTTTAATTCCTTTGATTAAGGAGCAGAGGGGTTTCTGTTCTTCCTTTATGCCCAAGCTTTTAGACAAGAACATTGAAAGAAGGTATATTTCATAAGGAAACAGAGCATTTTAAAAAAGAAATCAAAACAAAAAAAAAAAAGAGAGAAACAGACAGATTTGGTAAACTTTAGAAAATTAGAGAAGAGGCTAGTTAAATCTTCACTGGCCTGAGTGATGACCGCTAGGTCATGGCTTCCCTAAATTATGTTTCTTGGAAGAATTAAAAGATACCAAAAGAAATTTCAGGAAACCTTATGAAGCGACAGTAAACTATAACCAATGAAAAATGAATGGCTCTTACAGAACATAGATGGGCAAGAATTTTTATCTAGCCTGTTTTACATTTGAATTTTATTGAAATTAATAGGGAAAAAATCTTGTTTGAAAAAAAATAAACTTCCTCTCCTACTTATTGTGGATTGACTAAAACTATCAGAAAAAAAAGTTAAAGCAACAGGTAATTTAACCAGAATGTGGACACTATTCAGTGTTACAGAAATAGTACTGAGCACATCTGACCTTGAAGGATAGTGAATGACTTCTTAAAGCCTGTAAAGAAAAAGAAGAATGTATAGATAAAGGAAAGTCCCAGAAAGGTTCGGACCAATTCTTGATTTATCGGTGGAAAAACCACATCTCAATGAGGAGGAAAGCATATTAGTTTTGGAAGGTGTCATAAAAATGTCATACCTAATCTTTATCAACTAGGTAAATGTATCTGTCAGTCCCAGAAATGTAAGTACAACTAAACAAGGTATTTTCAAGCCTTAAATTTATCATTTCACCAGAGAGGTCCAGTGTGAAAGAACAAATATTGGAATATATTAGTGTGATTTTTTTTTTGGTTGTTTGTTTTTAAGCATAGAAATTTAAATGAAATAATAAGTTTACAGAAGCTTTGGGGATTTGTTAGTTAAAAAAATTAAATCAGGAATCAAGCATAAGTTTTTATTATGAGATATGTATTTTGTTTTAATATATCTACTTTGATTAAATCTCAAAGTAGATTAGAGCAACACTTGTGATTTCAAAAACATCCAAACAGTTATTCTTTATTTATCTACTGGTGGCTCCATCAAAACTGGTCTCGAGTATACTGAATGCAACTGAACTGAGGATTGAATTAAACCTATCTATATGCATTCCTATATAAAATAGGAAGGGTGGAAGTTGTGCTAGTTTCTTATGTTTATTAATATATGGTTCACCCTTTTCCAGTAACAGCTAAATGCTTGCAAATAAGAGCTGTGAGAAACAATGAGGCATTAGAAGAAGATCTGCTTCACACATACTGAAACACCTGTCTTGAGTTGAGGTTCCTGTTATACAAGGCCCAGAGTGAATTGAGCTTCAAAAGGAAATATATTCCATGAAAATTTCTTTGCACTCTTAAAATAAACATTTGAAAGAATCGTCTGGAGTTATAATCAGCTACCCTGACTTCCTTTATAGCAAAAATTTTGAAAGGTTATGTGTAATTTCCTATGGTCAAAATTATTTTTCTTTTGTTTGTATGTTATCTCTGTGGTATCAGGTCAAGTAAAAGTCTTTAATGCTTGTTTTGACTTTTCTGGAACTGATTTGATCTATTTCCTGATTTCTCTTTTGTACTGTGGGAGATTTTTACAGCTGGATTTCTGTGAAAGTCTGGACTTCTCCCCTTGCTCTAGGCACACAGATTCCTTCCTGTCCAAGATAGCAAGATTAAGTTATACACATTTTTTCATATTATTTTATATATGCATGCGTGCATATATATATGTTTTAATGTTTGGGGATTTTTTATGTATTTTCATGGTATAAATTCCTTAGTTAGACAGATATTGCACACTTAGCAGGAGAACTTCCTTTATTCATGTTTTGTTAGAGGCAGAGACCTCAAAGAAACAAATTGGGCTACAAACCATCATCAGGGAACCTCATACCTCTGCTTGCTCTACCTCTGCTATGAAGGCACACTACACTTCTCACCCCTCTACCTTAATACTCCTGTGCTTCTCAGTCAGAAAACTTCCCCAAAGGCCACTGATTGAGAATCAGAGAACAGTAGGAGCTAGAAGAGACCTTGACAGATCATCTAGTCCAACCACCTACTAAAGCAAGATCTCCTAGAACATTTTGCACAGGATTGTGTATGGGCAGGTTCTAAATATCTCCAGAGAAGGAGACTCTACAACCTCTCTGGGCAGTCTGTCCTAGAGCTTTGTCGCTCTCACAGTAAAGACGTTTTTCCTCATGTTGAGATGGAACCTCCTGTGATCCAGTCTGTACCTGTTTCTCCTTGTCCTGTTGCTGGGCACCACTGAAGAGAGCGTGGCCCCTTCCTCTTGACATCTGCCACTTCCCTTTAGATATTTATAAGCATTGATGAGATCCCATCTCTGTCTTTTCTCCAGGCTAAACAGATCCAGCTCTCCCAGCCTTTCCTTGTACAGAGATGCTTCAGTCCCCTCATCATCTTTGTAGCCTGTCACTGGACTCTCTCCAGTAGTTCCCTGTCTGTCTTGAACTGAAGAGCCCAGAATTAGATACAGAAAACTGAGATTATTGTAGTAAATATACAGTAAATCAGGCCACAGAATAGCAAATGAAATAAAAAATATTAGTGAACCACACACACAACATTCCACAGGACAAATGACGCCTCAAATATAGATTAAATCAATTTCATGCACAATTTATTAGCATTGTCACGGATGGCCTACTTTAAGTCAGAGCTTAGGTGAATTGAGTTGTTCACCTAAAGCAGTACCTAGTGGTCTTTTACAGTAGAAATTAATTACAGTAGCAAAAAAGGATATGATGGACAGAAAAGGGAAAAAAAAAATATCCCACTGACGTGAGAAGGGCATTTAGACTTTGCAAACTATTGATTACCTCTTTATAGACAAGCAGATCACTAGTTATTTCTAAACAGTGATGGTTTACATTAGCCACAGGTATCAAATGTGGTTGGTCTATAAATCCTGTCTTCTAAAAGGACTAGCTACTGTTTTGAGAGAACCTCCAAAATATATTGTTTTAAACTATTTTTAATTCATTCCTACCACAGAATTTAATTTCACCCTGCATATAGTAGAGTTCAAAAAATGTTATATAGTTGAAACACAGAGCTTCAAGCTGCCTTGAAGCACAAATTAATACAATTTGTTATAGAGCATCGTGGTATTACCAGGAAGAAGCCTATTCTATAAATATCACATACAGACATGGTTTTGAATCTGGTTTATGTCACAGGTAAAGTGAAATTTGTTGGCATCATGCCACTTCCTAATATGTATTTATCTGTAGCACAGTCCCTTTTCAAGCACAGAATTAAAAATGACTGGAAGCATCACCACTGTAGAGAACCCCAGTAATGACATAGCTTAGGTAACATAGTATGTCGATACTGAAACAAAGTTGGCACAGGCATTAAGGTAAATTTGAAAACAACTGCTGTGCTGGTAGCCATATGCTTGGAAAGTTATATTAAACTTGTTCTCATCTTTACAGAGTGATAACAACTACAGAAAAATAATATAAGGCACATACAAAACCACAAAAGACTCTCTTTGATTTCAGATTCTTAATCTTCTCCTTAATGGGCCAGTACTGCAATAGTTCACCCACCCAGCGATGACTTAGTATCCCAGGGTGTGTGCATAAAAGACTTCAGTTTCCTGGATTGTCTGACTGCACTTTCCTGAGCACTCAAATCTAGCAATAAAGAGTTTATACAAGGTAAACAAAGAAAACACCTGACTGAAAATATGAACTGGAATTAACTCCTTATTCTCTCCATTCATTCTTTGGGAAAGAAAAATACCTTGGTGGGGGTTTTTTAATATATTTTTTTCTTTTTCTTACTGTTGGCCTAGTTTATTTGTTGTATTTTATGGTTAGGAGCTATTGAGGCAGTCACCAGGACCAGCTGTCACTTGCCAGTATCCTAGGGTCCTCTTAGGCTAGAGCACAATACTGAAGCAAAACTTGTTACTTTAGTGAATTACTTTCTTCTGTCCTCAGACAAGAGAGTCAATCACATCCATATTTTTTTCAGCTAGACCTCTCTGCTGTATTTAATGCTGTTGACTGCTAGTACTTTGCTTTCTCTCTGCTGGGCTTTCTTCCAAATCAAAATGTGGTTAGCCCTATTGTATTGTGAGCTGTGGTCCTGACCACAACTGACTTTAAGCATCACTAATGACAAACACTGTTTAGTATGGTTTAAGTCTTGGCTTTTGTTCAGGTCTGGATCCACATGAGAAGGGTCTAGCTCTTGACACCAGTGTTCTCCTCCAGACCCACTTTCCAGAGCGCAACCTTGCTGGGAGCAACCTGGTGAAGTCTGAGGGCTGTGGGATACTGAAGTGGTGTGCTTCTTCCCTGACCAAACCTATTCTGCAGCCATGACTGAGGAGTGTCATGCTGAACATGGACAGTGACTGGAGTCAGCCAGAGCCTGTCCATCCTCAGGTGCTGGCACATGTCTGGGGTTCAGTTGAGAAGTTGAGCCTTTAGGATGGAATGGGGTCAGAATGGTGACTGGTTCAGAGGGGCCCAGGGCCAGCCTGGGGATGACTGGGCTGGAAGTTAGTACCTAGAGCAAGGGGACAAGTCCAGACCTCTCGCAGCCATTTCCATAAATGTCTTCCTCTGCTCATCACCAGGTGGTTTACTCGTTCTGCCCACGGGTTGCAGAGCTAAGGCCAGGCCAGCCCTGATCCAGGGTCCAAACCCTGTCTAGGAACAGTGAGAAGGGTGCAATGGACTGACCTTTACCCAGGCCTCTGGATAACACTCAGTGTGTTAGGAACAGGTCCTGACAAGTTTTTTAATTGTTTAGTTCCCATTTAGGCACATACTTGCATTTGATTTAGAAACATGATTATTGATTTGGAATTGGTGTGTGTTTAGCTTCATTCTGGCATTAGAAAGTACATCCTGCTCTTCAAAATTCGTTATAGCTTAAGGAAGAATTTAGCCTCTTGGTCTTTCAGAAGTCACGTAGCTTTCTGAATGGTTTTGGTATCTGTCACTTATTTTTTGAATTTTCTCCTTCTTCTGTACAAACCTCATTGGCATGAGGAGGATTTTTATGTCAAGACAGAGAGCATCATTTTTTTTTCGCTTTTTGTTATATGTGTGCATAGTTTCAGAATTTATAAATGTTAATGAATTTTTATCAGGGCTTGTATTCATGTGTTGGTTGTGGGACTGGGTGTTGTAAAGAAGACGACCTTTAAGTATAGTACAGAAATCTTTTTTGCTAGAGGGAACAACTACTTTTACTCCACAAAAAATACCTGGGTTTTTTTTCAGTAAATTAAAATGGCAATTGGGTATTACTAGACTTCAAAGACAGTCTGAGTGAATTCTGGAAGAAATTAACTTGTTCAGTTATGATCATCAGGAGCTTTCATGATTTTGGGTTTGCTTTTTACTATAGTAAGGCATTGCTGCAGTCAAAGTGAATATCAATTAAATAAAAGCAGCATCTTTTATATGAAAAGTCACAAATAGAAAGCTACAATAAACAGTAGAAATGCATTTTAATCTTCTATCCTAAATTCTAGGTGAATAAATTGACAATAGGAGTAACAGATTTAATCCCACCTATGCTAATCACAGAACAATGTCAGAAATTATAGAAAACATCCTCTTTTCCTTCCATAACAAATTCTGCATACTCACCTTTCGGCTTTTTTTTTTTTTTTCTTTCCTGTTCACAATTTGTCTCTCGGTTAAGGAATGCAGAGAGGATGCCAGTATACCTGCTGCCTCTTGATCCCTGCATTTGTGTAACCCTCCAAGACAACACCTGCTGTCTTATTAATACTTTCAATTACTATAATTTTCACATTTTATTTGTTAGTGGTAGTACTGAGATGGGCTGCCAGTGAAAAGCCGTCGCTTCCCTCTGAAAATTACACAAATTCAGAAAGAAACTGTAAAAACCTTCAGCCTCCCTGTTTCAGAGTGCACCTAAAAAAAAGAAAGTCCAGGAAGACCCATAATTCTCCAGGTATTACAGCTTCAATCCAAATGGGAGAAACGAATACAAACCTCCAAAAATCCATTCTGTGTTACCAAATAAAGTTCCGATACATGGAATTGTTTAGATATTAGAGAGAAATAAGAGCTCAAACTTCTCAGAGTTCATTTTGAGCACCCAATTTTCATGTCACAGGCACTTTTTTTATTTTTTCTCCAATTTTTGGAACCCAAGAATATTTGAGTAACAATGAGATCCTAGTGCTTTTACACTATTTTAAAGGCAGAGATATCTTTTTGATGATGTTCATCGCTTCTTAACTTAAGGACACAATAGACAATGTTGCATTTTATCCAGGAAAATTTCCCTGAGTAAAGAATGAAAGCTAAAACCAATATTAAAATTATCATACTAGTTATAAAATAAGTGTCCCATTTCACTATGGTAAGCTTAGGAAACAATGTGTAAATGTACCTCAGTTAAATCCTATGTAAAGATACAGGCACATGAGCTACCAGGCTTGGTGAGGTTTGGAGTAAGGTTAGGGTCCAAAGCACTGGAAATACCTTAAAATGATGCTTTGTGGTGGAAAGACACCTGATGAAAGATGCATTCCCCAGATACAGCTTTTACTATGGTTCCCTTCTCCATGACACAGGATTTTACGTTCGGTGCACACTGTGTTACATATCTATCACAAGGCTTAGGCTTAAGTCTTACCCTTATGCCAAGGCATGAGAGACACACACATCACAGTTGGTATGGTGAAGGCAATAGACCTGAAGCAGGGACTTCACACCTAGGCTCAACTCCTCTGAAGTGACAGATAATTTCCACTTTAACGTGGCTTTTGGTTTAATAGTTTGTTTTGGTGTCATCCTTAACACTTCTCTTCCAAATGTTTTATTTATAAAGCTTGAATACTAAATTTTGTAAAACTCTGGCTTCTCAGTTTGTGAATGGTGAAAAAGAATTTCAATTTTAGCTCCCGTGAACTGCATAGTACCTCCTTCACTGGTGAAAATTAACAGAGCTACAAGGACTAAAAGCTGTATGAAATTTTTCAGCTTTGGACTCTTCTAATGTAGCTGGGGTAATTTTGTGAATTCAGCAAAATCTGAGCTTTGCACATTCACAGACAGAATATTAATGCTTCAGGTCTGTTTCTGGAACCCTTGAGAGCAAGAGAAAGTCTAAACATGCCAATCATAACTTGCATGGCTGTGCTTTTCATGCTTCTTTCACAGAGATATATTGCAAGTTACAGTTAGAAGGCCAGCTTGGATTTTTAATCTAAAGTCAGCCCAGGTAGAGCATAAGAAATTTAGAATACTCATATAAATACATTCTTAAACTTTGGTGAAGGGTTTTCTCTTCCCCACATCAAAGCACTCTGTAACAATGGAGGTTAAGAGTTAAAGACGTAATTTAAGATATATACTGTTTCATCTTTCTTTCTTAAAAATACCTAGACATCTTAAAGCAGTCTTTCCATTCTGAAACGAGGTCTGCTGTAATTAATAGATTATTTTCCAATATGTGTATGTGCAGCCATGCACATAATGTGGGGATTGCTGTGGATATGTGTGCGTGTGTATATATATATATATACACACACACACATATACATATATAACCACGCAGTAAATTCACAAAGTGCCCCTTAGAATTACTGTCATTTTTGCAGTGCTTTAAGGGAACTTGGAAAAGGATTTCAGTTTGCAAATTTTTCTTTGTTTCTCTGCAGAGAGCAAAATGACTCCTTTTGATGATAATAATAATTATTATTTTTATGACAAATTAAAAAGACAGAAATGTCACAGACCACTATTATACTTAATTTTTATTTTCTCAGCCCAGTCCTTAATTTTCTGTTACATCCTTCTTTCTTAATTTAGCTGTCATGAATAATTTTGTTGCTATTTTCAAGAAGTGATCTGAGTTTTAATACAACCTCTTTCCTCTCCTTTATCACAGCACAAAGCCTCCAATGGTGGATATTCTTCTATATGAGTCTCACTTTCTTTTTTTTTTTTTTTTTTATGACAAAATTATCATTCTCTTTCTTGGCTTGTCTTAGAATCCAGAGTAATGTCACTTGGGCCTCAGGGGCTGTTCAGCAGCAGCAGCAGGTATGAGCTGAGGAAGTCAAGGTAGCATTAGCAATCGTGCCTGGCTTTATAATAGTAGCTTCCTCCTCCAGGATTTGTCAATTTTGATTTTGCAGTTCAGTCAGCAATGGCATGTGCTGTTTGCCTCCTGTCTGTTCGGCAAAATAAAAGGAATCATTTTCTCTTCCAGGTGACAAGACTGAAAAGAAATCCTCAACAGTTGTTTTCATGGCTTGATGTGCAAGCTGCAATACTTTTTCCCCCTAGAACTGTGATGTCCTTTTGTGTTTAAGAATATTTGGGGTCTTCGGATAATTCAGTAGTGGGCAAACCCTATTTAAACCTATATTTCCTTTTCAAAAGTTGCTCCTCACTGAACTCTTCTGCTGTCTTTTCACTAGTTGTGAAGTAGGAGGAGTAGATGTGAGTAGGAAAGAATAGTGGGGAGACAACAGGAGGGACAAACCTAGTTTCTGACTGCAGAGAACAACCAGTGAAAAAGAATGGGTTGAAGGATTCAGAAGATCTTGAGATCTCTGTTCTCACTAGAGAATGCTCTTGCCATAAAAGGGAATAGAGGGATAACAAAAAATCAAAGCAAAACAAAAAATCCCTATGAAAACCTGCAGTAAATTCAAATGGTAGTGCAGTGCCAGGATGTGAAGTGGCTGAATTCCTGAACCAAATCTGTGAGAAAACAGAACCTAGTACCAAAATCTCTGTTGCCCAGCTATGACTCTTATAGTGCTCAAGTATTTTTGCCTATTTGCTGCATGCAATGATGCACCACCAGAGTTTTGCCACTGTTCCTTTTTTGGAGTACTTGCAACAGATGAACTCAGTGGCTTAGCCAGGGGACTTCAGCCAGAGCTTGTTTTGAATCCTCCTTGTACAGGTTGTAATGTGTGCCAAAGACTGTTGGCTGGTTGGGAGGTATTTCAAAGATATAAATAGAGTTTGAATGAGGTATAGCGAGTCTGGTGTGGGGGTTTTGGTGGGTTTTGTTTCTTTTCCTGTACCCATAATACTGATTAGCTGCAAAACACTTGCTCCTGAGAATGCAAATTATAAGTTTAGTTCTGGGAATGTTTTCACATTTGCAATATTGTGCAGTGACTCATCAAAATGGATTGCATTAGTCATTTGATACTTCAGCTAATAAATATGAGAGACCATGTATTATTTTAAAAATGGGGAAATGGACATATGTGAGTTTTTGTAGGAAAAAAAGTTTTAAAAATATATATTTTACTTTTGTAAAGATGGAGTAAGACATGTCTGTGGAAGTATAGAAATCCCTCATTTTGTGGGAGAGGTGCAAACGCAATTTACATACTCTCAAAAATTTATTCTGTACTTGGAATGTGATCCATACATTCTTAATGTCTTTTTTCTTTTCCTCAAAGCTTGACATTTGTTGTTTAGATGCTATTTGTTAGAGGAGGATACAGTTCTTGCCTCTTTTTAGAGTAACTACTAGCAAAAATATCTATATGATGGTTGGATATTTCTTGCAATTAACAGGAAATTCTTACCTCATCTTTGTTTCTCTCTCCACATTACTAGCTTAGTTTTCCATGACTCATAAGTATCTGTGGAACACATTTTGTATTCTGTGTAAACTTTTTTTTTTTTTTGTGGGAGTGGTGGGGTGCTAGTGGTTTGTTTAGAAGATTAAATTTCATGGAGCAAAAACTTCAGTCCTTGGAAAAAGCTATAGCTGAGTTTCAGGGTAACGTGGACAACACTGTGCTTTTAGAAAAGTTGAAAGGAATTTGAATCAAACCAGTGCCTGTAGGGCTTTGTTTTTCTGAAAGAAAAAAAAAAAGTTTCTATAGTATTTTCCCCAAGGCAGATGAATTTCAATGGAACACCTGTATTTTGCTCTGAGAAGTGTTTGGAAGATGTAAGATAATATAATAAAATTCTAATCTACAATGCATTTGTGTAAGTCCAGATAATTCTGAAATAAAGGAACGCCTTTCATTTGGTAATGACTGAAATCATAAGGTGGCTATTTAACTATAGGAATGAAATAAAGCTGCTTCATAAACTAATCCATCTCCTGAAAAACCCTGAATTATTCTCTGGTAGTATTAAGGCTTCTGTGTTTCAAAATAGCTAAATCCTGCCTGGATGTAATATAGAAAACAGTACAAGGGATCTGACAGGTATTGGCATAGATGCATATGTGCATCTAGAAAACATTACAATTTCCTGACCAAAGAAGGACAAATATGTTCGGGAGGTGTCCAATATGCTGGGAAATGATGAAAAGTATGTTTATGAAGTCCCAGAGATTTTTGTAAGGTTTATTCTTGAGACAATCATGTTGACCTAAAAGTGTACGTCTAGAAAGCAAAATCTATACTGTTACAGCACACACTATAAAAATGTAAATGCAGCTTGAAGCATGCTTTATTCATGAATTTTTCAAACTACTGAGACCTTAAAGGAACAAAACAAAAATAGTTCCCTGTTTAAAAAGCTAAAAGATAAAATATGTATTTAAAATAATACATTATACATAAATGTGATCTATAATTTATTGACTATAAAAGTTTTATCACAGAAACAAGGAGAATTGCATACATGTAAATACAAAAAAAAAAAAAGCAAAGTAAACACTTCCATAAGCTGGCTGCAGAGAAGAGACTGAACTTGGGTGTTTTTATTGTATTATTTTAATGTAGCTCTAATCTCTGAGACATGCTTATAAGAGTGTCTTATAAGAATGGTAGATCTTGGGGCATTTTTCTGCATTCAAAATGTAGGTTTTTCTGCTTTGGTAGTAAACCCTGATGTTCCCTGGCATGCGGTGCAGTGTTTATCCAATTCAGTACCGGTCTGTAAGTCAGACCGATGTGTACATCAGGGAGAGTACTCAGTGCCCATGTTGTAGCTCAGGTAGCCAAGAAGTCCTTTTTTCACCCCGTGATTTTTTATAACATGTTTACCTGAGTTACTTATCACAGACTTGACAGAGCTGCATATTTATTATAAAAGGATGTGGGAATCAGAGGCCATAAAAAAGAGACACTTCTAAACCAATGTTACTAAGCTGTGAGCAGGGCTTATGTACAGTGTTAGTGTCACCCAGCACTCACTGTCTTCCCTCACTTAAATACAGTGTAAAATACAGGCTACATCTACGTCTATTTTCAAATATACATACACATATAATTAGGAATTTAATGGGCTGTGTTGCTCCGATTCATTCAGGACTAGTTGTTAACCATAAGAAATTGGTTACAGACATGACTCTACTACAGATTGATTTGGCAGTGGGTACAGAGAAAGAGACCTAGCAAGCTAGTTAATAATGCCATCAGCTCTCGTCCAAAAAAACTCAGATTGGTCTACTTCATGAAACCTTCTTAAGCCATGCAGCTGCCAAGGGAACACAGAATGGAGGCAATAAATAAGAGCTTCTACTTGGAAATGTTACTGTCGAGCTCATGCCTTTTCAAGACTCAAACAAAGCCTGCCAAGATTTTTTTTTTATTCTTTCCCACTATTCCAAGAACTTATTTTGAAGAATGCAGTGGGCTTTCAGGGGTGAATGATAGAAATTACTAAAAAAAACCAAAACTCAAAAATCAAACAGCAAACTTTGATATCCAGACCTTGAAGAAAAGAAAGAAAAAAAAAACAACCACACTGATACTTGATAATTTTATATATAATGATTTAATGTTTGTATTTTAAATCAGAGGTTAAAGGATTAAATGCTTATCCTGCTATATTACAAACACCATGGTGACCAATTTTAACAGAACAGTGAATTGATAAAAAATAGTTTGTAAGTGCCATTATATTCAAATCATCTTAAAAATTTAGCACAGTTTTGCATTTAGTAATGATTTTAATAAAGAAAAATGGAGAAAAGTAATAAAACAGCAGGACATAAAGTTGTTATGATTTCTGAAAGTATTGGAGTCTGTATCAAACATCTCAAATAGCTTTAAAAGCAAGTCTATACTACTAAAGAATATTTGTTTCTGTAAAAGGGGCAGATTGCAGAAGCACATAGCAGAGCAGAGAACTGAAATACTGCAGAAATACTATGTTTTTATTTTAAATATGGGGACTGTTGTGGAACTGCAGAAGTTTTCAACCTTAGCTTGCACCCTTTCCTGAAAGAGATAAATGCCAGGAACCTTTTATACAGTGAGGTGATGTCAGTGGCTTTCTTTAGCCTCCTTCTTTCTGTTAACCTCACTGGAATAGCCTTTATTCTGGTTTTCATTATTTTATTTATATATGTATTAATATTTTTGTTTCTGTTCCTGTCCCAGAAGACAACAGTTTAGTTTATTCCATATGGGACAGCTTGATTAGTGCTAAACTATCAGTAAATCATTGAGCACTTTAAATATTTTGTCCTTTTCAGTTTTACAATGGAACAAAGGAAATTGCTTAGCAACACCTAAGGATATGAAGCTAGACCCTGAACATTTGTTGGAATGTCTACTGTGTTTTTGTAACTTAGCCAGTTCTTTAGAAAGTCTAGTCTTTTTTTAACCATCTAATACTTTCCCCATTAGTGTTGCTAAACGACCTCTTTCTTTGATGTGCTCCTCAGATTCCTGTCTCAGACTGCATTTAATTTCATTCTTTCTTTGAAAGGCTGTAATCTTGTTTCTCTTTACTCTGTTACAGCTGTGTAAATTTAAATGAATTTATTTTTCCTCATAGATTTATGCCGCCAAGAAGAGAATTTCTTCATCCCAAGATGCTCGCTGTCAAATATTTGAGCATGACAACCCGAAAAAATTGATGAATGCTAGGTAATTCTGGGCATCACTTATGCTTTTAAACAGGAGTTGATCTTTTCATAAAATTTGGTTATCATTGTTATGAGTAGTAGTCCTGCCAGTGGATAAAGGTACACTTATTTTTGAAACTTTTCTACTTTAACCATTACAGATAAATCTCTTTGGACAACCTGGTCTCTGAAGAAGGAGCGTTATGTACCTGAACTATAGTTTCAGTGAAACCCTGTTTGAAGTATTTCTGTTTTCCACTAAAATGTAAGAACATCGAGACAGATGTTTCTCCAGAATCTTTCCAACACATTTTCCGCAATTTAATGTGCATTTTATTAAGGAAGACTAATAGAATAAGACCTTTTTTGGTTTTTATTGTAAAACTTTTTACTTCACCAAACCTCCTCAGTTATCTTTCCCATGAGAAAAGTAAGGTGGCAGCCTTAAAATTTGCTTAGTCCCCTTTGTAGACTAGGATATAATCCAAGAATTAGTGAATCTTGACAGTTCTTTGTCATGCAACAGATAACTTTTAATTTCAGTAGGAAAATATATCTCTGTCCTCTCTGCTGACAGCTGGTGTGTTCCTGCCTGTTGTTACCAATCTAATAATAGTATCATCTCTTGGTTGGAAGGATCTGAGCCTTCAAATTGCTAACACAAAAATAGAGGAAGGAGATGGGTTTTTCCTTTTAGAACCTCTCTGTTTTAATCAGAGTTAATTTTTTGGGAAGTTAATACTTTCAGAATTATATAAAGATGTGCAAAAACTAAGAAATCAAGTGAACCCACTTAATAATTTGGAAGCATAACACTTGTTCTTGAATCTTTGCTTTGGTTTTGTGTACACAGTAGATATTGTTTTTAAGGATGCGGTCATTTTCAGTTTCTTGTACACCATTTTAATTTAGAATTCGATCTCATTCTAGTTAATGCTGCATATGACGTCAATGTGAAATATTCTTTATTTCTGTCATTCTCTGACAATCTTTACAAAACGTACAGATGCTTTAAAGATATTAATGACAGTACCTGCACTTAACACCTCTGAGCTACATAGGTAGTGTCAGTCCTTGATTTTGCTAGTTTTGGGTATCTTGGTGTTGCAATCATAAGACATTTTGTATGTCTTAATAGTTTATTTTTCTCTTAGAAACATTATCTTCAAATATGTTGTTTTGTATTTGTCTTTATGTTGCTAATTTTGTGGTACCTTTAAGCTACCTTTTCACAGACTGTTATCACTTAATGAAGAAAATTAATATTACAGAATCACAGAATATTAAGAGCTGAAAGAAACCTTGAGAGATCATTCAGTCCAACCCCCTGTCAGAGCAGGATCACCTGGATCAGGTCACACAGGAACGTGTCCACATTGGTCTTGAATGTCTCCAAAGAAGGAGACTCCACAACCTCTCTGGGCAGCCTCTTCCAGTAATCCATAACCCTCACAGTGAAAAAGTTCCTTATATTAAGATGGAACTTTCTATATTCCAGTTTGGAACCATTTCCCCTTGTTCTATCACTGGCCATTACTGAGAAGAGCCTGGATAGATGTTCTGCTAGATTTTATTTGATAGTATCTTAGTTCTTCAGTACATTTCAAGCAGGCCTATTATGCTAGTGGAGTTTGTTTTCTTATCATTACTTTTGTCTTTCCCTTAATTTCCTTGGATAATTTTTCCATTTCCCTGTTTCATTATTTTTAGTGAATTTCTAGGTTACCTTTTGTAAACACCTCATCTTCCAAATCTCCAGTCAGGTGCCCCTTGTCTTGCCACCACCACTATTATAATACACCCACTGGTTTGATTTTTATTTCATAGGATGTGATTGGATAGTTAAACCAAAATAAGTAATTTTCAGAATTATTAATGCAATTCTGTATTTAATTTCCTCATAATTAAACCTGTTGTGGAATATTGGCCTTTTTAAACTTGCCTGCAAGGCTCTACCTGAAAAGCTACATATTTAGACTTTGCTTAAGGTCTAGCCTATGATCACAAATGTGCCCCATAGGAATTTTGTTACCTGTGTTAGGTCACGTTCTAAACTGTGGTTTAAAAGCACAAACTTAAATGTGCACTTAAGGCTCATTTATGCTGGTACAAATCACATTGAAATTACTAGAATTGCATTGCTTTTATGGCATTGCACTGAGAGCAGAAGAGGGCTAATTACAGTCATGTTAATTGATGCTAATTGGTAGTGAGGACCTGAAAATGATAAAGTTTTCAATAAAGCATTAAATAGATGATCTGTTTGAAACAACCACAGGCATTTTCTTATTCTTAAAAATGCTGCTGCCTTATTATTTGTGTTCAAAAGCTATTTCCTAAACCAAAATCAGCCTGCCAGTCTTGGGCTGCATGAAGTCCTAGGGCATCTTCATATTTAATGCTGGTTTTGCACTTCCATGCTCAAATAACTTTCATGTTAGTGACCTATGTCTCCAGTGTCAAGGCTAATTAACCACAAAACCTCCAGGAACATTTCCTTCCCAGTTCTGTAGCCACACTCAATTGCTCTTAAATCTGAACATCTAATGAATATTATTTTGGTCCATATTCCTTTCTTGAACTTCAAACCTGTGTTTGTCAGGTTATACTTGCACACTTGCAAGAACTTTCTTGCTGCTTCTCAGTCTTAGAAGCCTTCTAATTGTGATGTCAAACTCAGAAAGTTTGAAAGTCATGGCTTTGGGGCTTTGCTTGTGCAGGCAGTGTGCTGCATTTCCTTGTTCAGGCAGATGTTACAGAATCATGCTGAATTGATATTCAGTTTTGTTCCTTGTATATGTAGTGCATAAAGTGGTCAAGTAGAGGAACTGTACCCATATGTGTATAGTGTATGTACATGTATGAAATATAGTGACACAGTATGTATGCAATGTGTGTATATATGTAGTATGTGCAGTGCATACACAGCATGTACATGTGTATACATTTGAACTCATTACTGATACCTGATGCCACTTGTTCAATATGGCACTGATGACCTCCAGGCAGGTGATGTGTCTTACTGCCTTGTCCAGACAGCGAACATCAGGACTTACCTCTGACCTTCATGTGGAAGTTCTTTGGAGCTCTACATTGAGGTCCAGTGAAAGGATAAATTGAGTTCTGAAAATAGTTCACCCCAAATCCTGCAATTGTGATTGCTCCTAATTATCCAGGGAAGAGGTAGCAAGCAGAGACTGTGCTGCACTGTGCCCGAGAACCTGAGACACTCAAATTTGTAGCATAATCTTGCTATAACCTGTCCAGTCTAGAAACATGGTGCTGAGTTGCTCATTTATCGTTGTTCGAATCTTTTCAAATTAAATATAAGGCAGTTTTGCATTTGTTTGTCTTCAGTGATAAACTGTCTATAACTTAAGTGTATACTTTTCAGTACATATTAATGATTTAATCCTGTTACAAACCCCACTGTTTTTACTGGAAGTCTTTCCAGAGTACGGGCCATGTATAACTTTCTCCTAGTTATGTAAAGTGATTTTTAAATGGTGACTCTCTACAGGATTTGGATAGTCTAGATGCTTACATTAAGTCTTCCAAACTGCTGAAAGCATTTATTTTCAGTTTAAGTTTAAATTAGAACTATGGGTTTGCAGATGTAGTATTTGACAAAATTAATCATGGATTAAAATTTGCTTACAATTTGCAGTGATTTAAACACTTCAATTACCATTCATGAACATTTATTAAGGATTTATGTGTATGTATACAAATGATGCCCAATTCCTTCACAATTTTTAATGCTCCTGTCTCCCCAGTGGTAGCCAGTGCATGCAAACTAGTGCTTAATGCAGTTGCTTAGTACTTAGAATATTTTCATAGTGAATTTATTGGGTTAATGGTGACTTTATTTAGATATGTAAAAATCTGGAGATAGCATAAGTAGGGAAAAAAAGCCACTGAAATCTGGCTTATGTATTCTTCAATATTAATACATATCTTATTTCTCTCAATTAGAACCAAATCAACGAGAACCCAACTAAAAGCTTTTAGAACAAAGTTTGTCAAAAACCTATTTTTTGCTTTAGCTTAATCAAAAACATGTTCAATTTAAATCCTTTAATAGATTACTAATAAACCCCCCCATACATGTGTATCTATAGCAGCATAAATGTATTGTCATAATAGAAGTCCACTGTTTTCTCAGTATGTTAACATTAGTAATGATAATTCAATGAGTTATTCCCAGAGGACCCTTGCTAATAGCAGCCACAGAATAGGGGACCAACAGAAAGCATATATTGCTTTTGCCATTTCCTCCTAGTGAGATTTTAAGCTTCTTCCTCAGTAAAATCTGTATCAAGCAGACAGGTAATAAGAATCAGTAATTTACATTATTGTTATGTACCAAATAATACTGTACCAAATTTAGGAAACAAAGCCATGTAACAGAGGAGGTAGGTGGTACGGGTTTTTAAGAAGCATTGATGATCTTGGATACGCATCACCTCTCTTGCTATTTTCACTATTGTTTTCCCAATTGTCAGCCTTCCCAGCCTTTCTGCACATTCTCCCTGTCATTTTCTCTAGAAAATACATGACACTTAATAGCTTCCCATCTGAAATATAACTCCTTATTTTCTTTATAGACCAATTCAGGCCATCTGCACACTTTACCAGGTTAAGGGCAATTCCTACAGTCAGATCATCAGACATTCATTTTGGCAAACCCATGGAGAGAGAATTTTGGGCATTCCAGTTTTCCACTCCGGTTCCAGGAGCAACAACATCTCCATGTACCTGGCATGAACAGGCATCCAGTACAGGGAATGAGTGAAGTCTGTGTAGTTAGCACCTGCAGGCTGAGGAAATAAAACAGGAATGTGAAGGGTCCCTGCCTACAAGAAACTTCAGATATTATTTTCCTGACTATTTGAAAATGGAGCTGTCTTCATTCACAGGTATGGCCTTATTGCTTTAAAGGACACCTGGCCTACTTGGGAGGAGGGGAGGAGCTCTAGGAAAGGTCCCAGTCTGCTACTACAGAAAAGAAAAATTGTTAAATACATTAAATAAAAATTAAGTGTTTCAGGATAATATCTTCTAAATTCTAGATACCTTTTGGGATCACACTCTTTTTGAGGTACACTTGTAATGTTTCCCAAATTACTTTTTCTGGACTGGTTCCAGAAATTGCTTGCTTATTGTCTGTTGTTTGCTTTCATGATATTTCACAGACAAGTAATCTAAATAAGGACTTTCTGCCTTTTCAATGGACCTCTCATGCCTCTCTAATATGCAAAAGGTCTTAGTTTTCAGGTCAGCAAGCAACAGTGTCCTTTTGCTTAGCTCTGTCTCAGAGTAGGTGGGGACTTGGTGGTTGGTTGATGCTTTTGGGTTTTTTTCATTGTTTGTGCTTGTGTACCTGTGTGCTCGGAGGGCAGGAAGGAGAGAGGGATCCTGCTGATGTTGTGAAGTGCTTCATTACAAATATAAAGAAGTCCTTAATGACAAACTGTTCTGGATTAAGGTTTCTTTTCTTTCCACTCCTCCTGCTTTTTCCTATGGAGACTGTTACAATTTGGGTTCTGAGGAGCAGAATCAGGCTATAGTTTCTGGTCCCCCATTATTTTTTTTCAGCATTTTACTGTTCTCTCTCTGATTTGTAGATTAAATTCTTCAAAAAGTTCTCTATACAGTGTACCAGCCATTTGAAGACTTTTTTTTTCTTGTATCTTAAATATCTTTTGAATTTATTGATGGAATCTCTTCACCACTGAGGGAAAAATATCCAGGATATATCCAGGATTTAGAATGCCATTTCCCATTTTCTACCAAGAATGATCCCATAACTAATGTGACATGGATAGAAAACCCTACTTAAATTTTAATTGATTAAAAATCCACTGAAACAAAACAACCCTATGAACCAACAAGATTACATAGTATTTACCACACTTTCTCCAGCTGATGTGTGCACCTGCAGTCATAGATTTTGATGAAAATTTATAAAATTAAAAATTATAAAATACCCCATTTTCAGGCAGAAATCAAGTGACTGTTTTGTGGAAATTAAATAGGTAGATATCCTTCCTTTGTATCTGATTATTTGGATTCTTTATCTAACATCTTTTCAGGTCTTTATAAATTTGGAAAAAATCCGGTCATGAGACTTGAGCATCCATAAAATGCAGATGAAATGCAAATCAAAATGCAAAGGAAGATCACGAAATTAAGAAGATGCTATAAGCTAACAGGGAACCAAAGCAGCACCTCTTGTAGAGTTTTTTTAGAACAGAAAAATGACAAAGCAGGATTGGTAGCTTGTGTAATCTGTAGTCATTAAGGTTTTAACAAGTCTCAAAATGTGAAAGCTATTGTCCCAGCACAAACTTCTGTGGAAATAAAAGCCTCTGATGCAAGGACGTGATCCTCCAGCTCCTCTGGGCTTTCTTAGGATTTCCTGATAACTCTAAAAGGGTTAGGATTCTTCAACTGAAGATCTTTGCAAAAATAAGACGGTGTTATTTACTCAGTCCTTTATATTCTATATTAGATACCACTAGTAGAAGTTAAGATGGTGACCAACAGACAAGACCGTTAATAAATTAGCTGTAGTTTTTCCACTTCTGTGCCCTTAACCTAATTTTATACTGTAAGAAGATTTGTTGGTTTACAAAAAATATGATTATTGTTTTGGATACCATAATACAATTGTCAGGTCAAAGAACTGACTTTTTTTATGACTTGGGCTGTTGTCCACGTGGACAAAAAGAAACCATGTTCATGCAGAAAGGTTTGTTTAAAGTAAGAAACTAAAAAATTATATGCAAATCAACGCTCCATTTGGTATAAACAGAAAACTGTAAAGATTTATACTTTCAAAACAGAAGACATGCAGAAAGCTTCAGCAGCAGACTTACCCAGTGTAATCTTCCTTCTGAAAACTATGCATTGTCCTCCTGTTTTGGAACTAAATAACATAGAAAGTTGTTAAACTGGCAAGAGTATTTCTTGTCAGTTACTTGTTAAATTGTTTTCAAGAAAAATGGTGTGCCATTTCAGCCTGCGTTAGATTCAAGTTACTGGAAATATTTAGTAAACATACCAGGCAGCGGAAAAAAATATTTTTATCAACACCAAAAGAAAAAAAAAGAATACAGTGCAAAAAAATAACCCTAATTCTCAGAGGACTTTTCTAGATAGAGAAGCATAAACTAAGAATCACTGGGAATCAGCAGCTCTAAGAAGAGGGTTATGCAAGTCCAAGACCCTGTGCAAGAGTCTTTTAAAACAGCGTGCTAAGATCACTCGTTTTGTGTATTTCTGCCCTCAGAATTTCTGTAAGATATCTTTTTTGATAGGAGATTTGGAGAAAAGTCATGAAAGGGAATTTTGATCAAGTTTTCCTTTTTTGCTCTCTTTCCCATTTTTTTTTTATTTTTTTGTGTAATCTCTGACTGGTTCAGGTTAAAAAAAAAAATATTCTAATCTTTCCAGGTATTCCTATTATGATATCTTTGTCCTCAGAATGCGCTTTCCTTTGAATCGGGACTTCACTTTCACATTTGTTAATAATCAAACCAAAAACAGAATAGAAATTATTCACGTTTATTTTGTGAATTGTATAGACAGCAGGTTGTCATTCAGAGCAGCTCTGAAATCACCTCTAATCCATACAAGTTCTTTAGCAGTTCACCTTAGAAGACCACAGAAACAAGGCAGGATGCTGTAATTCAGCGGGGATTCTCTGAGACACCAGAGATGCTCACCTAAGCTCTCAAAGATGATATAGAACCAGGACCAGACATATAGGGCACACTTCCTATACTTAGCTCTAAGATGGAATAAAATAATCTGTTCTTGCTCTTACACAGGTCATTTGGCATTGTTACCAGATCGATCCTTATTGGTTTAAATAAAGTCACTGGACGTATGTGAGTTTCTCATTGAACATACATGAAGCGTTGAACAAATACATTGTGGTGTTTGAAATGCTGTGTGGAGAAAAGAAGTGATTGGTGGTGAAACACACCAGGTGTGGGACTCTGAGAGTGTCAATGTAATACATTACTGTCAATTATCCTTTCTTTTTTGTTTGTTTGTTTGCACGTTATGTTACTTTTTCACACTGATATTTTTTCTTTCAGTTTTCTAATGATTTTCTGTTGGCAGATAAGGTGTTAAGAAAGCAAAATCAGGTGAACTAGAAATATCTTGCTTTTGTGAAAGACAGAAACATCTCTCTCACCTCTATTTTCAGTCTTAGGAGATAGGACTGAGTGGCTGCAAACTTTATTGCTCAAAAGTAGAATGCACCAGGTGCCCAGACTTTACCCAGGCAGAAGACACTCTCTTCCAAATCTGAATTCTGGAGTACCAAGCATCATGAGATATTCCTTTTCACAGAGGAGCTCAAAAGAAGGTATTTACAACTGTTTTAAAGGAAATTATTTTCCAACTGTCAGTGGTATGGGCATGAGGGTCCTCTGAACAACCACAGAAATCTCTCTGTACCTGCTTATTTTACTGGGTTTTGAATATCAGGTGTTGGCAGCTATACTATACTTTCTATAGATATAACTGTGTAGATATAACTGTACTTTCTATCTTCCTAGATTGCTTTCTTTATAGAGGATCTCAGGGTGGTCTTTTGCTGCTCAGAGTTGTCCACTCTGAACGAACCATTGAAATCAATGAGCTCAGCTCTAACAGACATCATAAAATGTGTTTTCCCAGATACTTTCAGTTGGGATGATAGTTTCTCTATCACAGTTGATTTTTTTTTTTTTAGACTGCATGATCACACTTTTAGAAAGATTTAGGGAAAGAGTAGATTTACCTGGAGTTAATTCCAGGTCTGGTTTTGGTCCTGTGTTTTAGAGGGATGAGGAAAGGTGTCCTACTGATAATAAACAGAATTTGCAATTGAGCCAGTATCAAAGACTATCTTCATATAACTCATTCTGAATTAGTGATTTAAAATGTCATATTTATCAGGAAGGTAAATCTTGCCTATTATTCCTTTAAGCCACAAAGAATATATTCAATATGAGAAAGTAATACTGCATTATGTATACTGCTGTGTGTTGAAAAACTCATACAGAACTAATATTCAATTTTTGTAGCATCACATTTTGGAGATAATATTTTACAAACAAAGCCCCTGGTGTTCAAAGATATTAGAAGAGTAAATAACACTATATTATAACAAATAAGGAGCTCCATGATACACACTTTTGACATGACTATGTGTGTCTGAAGTTCAGATAATCATAAGGTATGTATTATTCCATATTATTTCCAACTTTATGCCTGGTATTTAAAATGTCAAGTATGAACCTAATTCTGTTGTGATGGTACAGGAATGAGTAGCATAAATATAAAACCCTGTAATACCAACAAAAGCCAGTCAGTGTATAAAACCAATAATTTTCTGAAGACTTAAGATCACTGATGAGTTAAAAGGTATTGACTGAAGACAGAGTTTTACTTTTCAGATAATCCCTTCGATATTGCTACTATCCATCTTGTGCTTCCTTCTGCTACTACAATACTATATTTCTTTCTCATAACAGATATGCCACTTTAGGAAGATTTAGCCACCACTTGGCAAAAATGCCAGAGCTACATTGATATTTCTGTTGCTGTACTATATCGATTTGCTGAGTAAGTACTTAACGTAATGACAAACATTCTAAAGAATGAATGGAATATGCTGAGCGTATGTGAGAAAGCTTATATATAGTTCTGACTTTCCCCAAAGTGTTTATAAGAAAAGTATCCAGCAATACATATATGTATCTGTACTGCATTCTGTTGTGGTACATTTGATTATTTCTTGATGCTGTATTAATCTTTATAAGCCACATGACCCACTTAAGGCAACTATATATCTCGTTATAGAATCCAAATGCTTAGGATTCTAGTCTTCAGAAATGTTTAAGATAAAACTGAAAATGAAAATAAGAAAGGTAAACCAGTGTTTAGCTCCTTCAAAATGATGACCTGACAGTTTATTTGAAAGCATGAAAATGTTTTCTAGTATCAGAATATGTATTTTTATTACACAATATTTGAAGTATTTGGCTTATATTTTAATGTAAGTATATTTGCAATTAATAAATAAAAAGTGAGTATTTTAAAATATTAATATTCCCGCTTTCCCCAGACATTGCTATATTCTCCAACAAATCCAGATTTTTTAAAATAAATATATTTTTAAATAAAAAATATTTTCATGACTGAAAGCATTATTTGATCAGCTATGCACAACATTCTGTCTGATATCTTCAACACATTATTGCTTTGGTGACCATTTTGGTGATATTTTAAAATCTGTAGATTTTAATTTGAAAAAGGATTTTTAAAACGATGTCTCTAAAACAAACCTTC